>JABXWE010002540.1:0-51607 GCA_014611495.1 Limonius californicus | reverse complement strand
ATCTATAAATTAAATAAAGCATTATTTTCGTAACAAAAATTAATAAACAAAAACAGTAGCAAATTTGGCAATAGGATCTGCTATATTTATTTTTCTCGCTTCACTACTTTCTGTGGCTACGAGGACCAAATGAATTAATCGTGATTGTCCTATGGCATTTCTTTTATAATCTAATATAGTAAAAGTATCTTCACCGGAAGCTACGGTGACCACCAACGCTCTGCCACAGCAGCTGTGTACTTAAAACGTAGCAACACAATAACACTCTAATCTTAAGATTTTTTCGCAAAATTTATTAAAAACGCTAAGAGTTGAAAAGTAGTCAATTAAAAACTTTTTTAATTACATTATTTTCAAATTTTTTTATATTTGCGGGTTTTGAATAAATAAAAATAGAAAAATGTTTACAACCGTGGTTTAGGCAAATTTCATTTCAAATAGTACATTTTTATAATTTATTTCAAATTATCTTCCATTAAAAAGATGCAGTATTTACCACTAAAAGATTTTTTAGCTAAATTTAATATAATACTACTTCTGGTAGACATTATAAAAAATATACATCCACTATCAACTGTTGCACACAAATTGAAGCCACCCATACATCCGAGAATCACATAATTTGAAATGCGCGGTTGCCAATTCGTACGCGTATATTTGGTTCAAATTTGTAGGTTTTTTACATATTTCACATATACGCCGTCACTACAGGCAGCGCCGCCCGTGGCAACATACGGAACTAAAATTTGGCGTTTCTATCAAATCTGAGCCAAATTAAGATTGAGTGTACGTACCCGTAGAGACATCGGACGGTCGAAAAGCATGGTAAACAATCCTGAGCCAATATACTGGCTCAGGACTGTCGTGATGGCTCAGGACTGTAGGTTCAAGTTACTATGCCTGGCTCAGGATTGTATGATTCCGCTAAATATATATATATATATATATATACAGTGTGTCTACTTAAGTTGACGCCATATGGAAAACTTTGTTATTATAAGTTTTACCAAAAAAAGTCATTCTTTATAAAAATCTCCGCTTTCGAAAACAATAATATTCAGCTATTCACATTTGACATCGAATATACAGGGTGTCCACAAATTGAAAAAGTTTGATAGGAATTTTTTGACCACTTCAATTTTAAATTAACTTTTGCAAATCCTACTTGTAAAAGACGTTATCTTTTATCTTAATTAAACAATCAGTCAGTCATTAAACAGTGTAATTGAAAATCCTAAATACCCATTGCGAAAAAGAGCATCTCTGCTACGTAATCCTGCTAGCAAAGATACAGTTGCAAAAATTTTAAAACAGAATAGGTTTCGTCCATATAAGCCACAATTTATTCATACTTTACAACCAAGAGATTATGACAGACGTTATGAATTCTGCTGTGATATCCAAGGAATATTAGAAGATGACCGTTTCATGGCAAGACGTATTATGTTTTCGGACGAAGCAACGTTTAGTTCCAACGGTATAGTCAGTTCCCAAAACTGTAGGTAGTGGAGTGATGAGAACCCTCATTTTACCATAAAAACTCGCAATCAGTATTCACTTAAAACCAATGTGTGGTGTGGAATTTATAAAGATAAGATTATTGGGCCTTTTTTTTCGAAACACTCTGACGGCAGATCGTCATTTGGACTTTTTACAAAATGAATTGGCTGATATTCCAGATGATCTACCCATAGCTGAATTACAACAGATATGGTTCCAGCAGGACGGTGCACCATGTCACAGTAGGCACGATGTTAGGGAATAACTTGACAATATTTTTAATGGATGAGTCATACATAGGTATTCTGTGATTTTTTGGCGTCCCGATCTCCCGACTTAACCCCACTAGATTTTTTCTTCTGGGGTTATTTAAAAGAGAAGGTATATCAACAAGGACCGTTTAGAAATGTAGACCATTTAGAACGGATAATAAGGGAAACGGTTCACGAAATCACTCCCGAAATATGTAGGAGTGTGTTACGAGAATTTTGTAAAAGAACAATTACATGTGTTGAACGCGAAGGTGGATACGTTGAGGCAGTAGCGAACTGAAGGTAACCGTTGCTACTTACGACAACATAATAATTGTATTTGTAATGTTCTAGGTATGTGTGAAAATAAATGTTCTGTATGAATTATCTTGTTACATATTATACATTCGCATGCGTCGGTAAAAGGTTACAGATCAGCAATAAACATTTGAAGTATGATGACTGTTTAATTAAGATAAAAGATAACGTGTTTTACAAGTAGGATTTGCAAAATTTAATTTAAAATTGAAGTGGTCAAAAAATTCCTATCGAACTTTTTCAATTTGTGAACACCCTGTACACTCGATGTCAAATGTGAATAGCTGAATATTATTGTTTTCGAAAGCAGCATCCAGCATCCGTTATTGATCCTTTGACGCAAATCATTTACGGATTTTGGCTGAGTACTATAAAATTTATTTTTATGAGGCCCCACAGAAAGAAGTCTAAAGGGTTTAAATATGGTGACCTCGCAGGCCACTCCACTGCTCCTCTTCGGCTAATCCATTTACTAAGAAATGTTCCATTCAGATACTGACGAGCAGCAAGGGCGTAGTGTGGAGGTACTCCGTCCTGTTGAAACATCAACTCATTGACATTGTAACGGTAATTATTTTCCATAATTTCAGTTACTGCTGGATCAACATGATCAGATATTACATCCAAATACATTTCTCTTGTTAGATTTCCTGAAAAGGATCATTTCCGCGATCGCCGTCCAGTCCAGCCCACACGTTTAATTTTTGAAGATTTTGAGTGTGAACTTGGAATATATGTGGGTTTTCAACGGCCCAGTAGCTAAAATTGTGGCGATTAACAATCCCGTTCACAAAAAACGAACACTCATCCGAAAAGCAAATGTAAAAAGCAAATTTGGGTTATTCATTATCCGTTGACCCATGCCCTCGCAAAAATCCAAACGTCTATAAAAATCATCTTCGTTTAATTCTTGGACAAGGTGGACTTTCTACGGTTGGAATATATCAGCTTTTAAAATTCTTTGAATACTAGCACGGTATATGTCAGCAATTGTTGTCATGTTACGGGTACGTAAAGTAGGATCGAGATGGATGTGCCCCAAAAGAGCAACTTACATAGCTTCCTTTCTCATTATTCGATTTTCAGCTTCTAAGATTCGCCTTCGATTTGCTACCGTTCTCATCTCCCGAAATTTGGCTACTAGCTGAAGATCGTACTTTCGATTAGCATGCTTATTAGGATTTTGTTAATTAAATAACTCAGCTGTAATATTAGTAGTTCTACCGTTTTCGTAATAACGTTCAAATATTAATACCCTTTCTGCAGTAGAATAAACTATTTTGTAACAGAAGTAAACAACAACAAAAATCAGTGGAGGGGCCTGCGGGGTCACCAGATTTAAGCCCTTTAGATTTCTTTCTATGGGGCCACATAAAAAGTAAAATATATACTCAACAACGAATGCCGTCAAATTACCCCAGAAATGCTTCAGAACATCCGAAACCATTTTCAACAAACCTGTACTACCTACTGTCTGGATGCTGGAGGTCAACACTTCGAATATTTAGTAAACTGAAAGTTAAGGTTTCTTAATCAATAAAACTTTACTGGTGTAAATTATGGTAAAAGTGAAAAATCAGGAATAATTGGTTTTTGGTGGGTAACTATCCCTAAAAAACATTTTCTCGAAAACTAGTTATCCGATTTTAAAAAACTGGAAAGCGTTAAAATGAGTATTTAATGTTCTTTAAAATGATGTATCACTCGATCCCCTTTCCTATTTAAAATTTTTGGGGGCGAAGCTCACTAGCCCTAGGAGGTTGCAGTGACAAGGTTGAAAATAATTGCAAAAAGTTCCCCCCGTGTAATGACTGTAAATATGAAAAATCAGGTTTACTTCGTTTTCATTGGCCTACCCTGTATGTTACATTCTGTAGCTCTACAGTTAATGCTGAATTTAGCTCTTGAAGTTTTGCCTTCCCTGCACCTCCCTCATGCACCCCATGTCCTTATCACTTTCGTACAATACCCCTTTCACCGTTGCTTGTACACTTACGTCCAGGGATTTATAGCACTGGTAGACTAAACCTTCAATGATTCTGCTCTATCACTACTTATTCAACACCTGGTCTCTTCGCTCTTTTCCATGTTGCGTATCATTTCCTTTGCTTTCACATCTGAATCCTAGGATCGTTTTATGGTAACCCGTTCTCTTCGTTTTTGTTTAGCTATTTAGGTAATTTTCTAGTTATATGTACAACTGTCTTACCTTGCACTGTGATTTATATAGCTGTAATGTTCTACTTCTCTATTTCTTCATCCCTCGGTCTAAGGTTTTTTTTTAATTTGCTCCTCATCTTAGCTCCTTCTGCCTATTTTTCCATTTATTCAAACTGTACCCTGTCCGTTTTTCTTCCATTTTGTTATTTCTTGGGAACGCTTCGTAAATATTGTATTCTCTGTAAATTATTTTGTTTTCAACATTTTACTGCGTTCTATCCGCCGCTTCTATTTGTATGTTTATTCTTTTTGTGTCTTCTAATACTGTATATGTAGAAGTGTCTATGTCGGTTTGTAATAAACATTTTACCATATATATTATTCAAAGTTTCTCTACCTCTTCTTTCTCTTCCCAAACCCATATTTCTGCGTCATACATGGTTGTTGTTGTTGTGTGGTTGAGCGACATCTAGGACGCGGGTTTACAAGTATTTCTTTGCACTCAGCCCATATTTAGCTCATGGTATATCCTATCTCGGGTAGTTCCAACCCCAGTAGTGATTTTTAACGTGTCACACATCACAGCGGCACGAGACCTACGGCTTTAATTCTTATCCGACAGAAAGGGCACTTTCAAAGTTTTCCCCGATACATAAATCTCCCCAACCTCGGCCGGATTCCACACGCGTCCCTCGAACAAAATGCAAATTCCATAACCACTACACCATTGAAGTCGGCTATCATACATGGTTACACTATTTATTACCAACCGTGTCAAACAATTTTAACATTCTTCGAGAACCTTCTCCGAGTTTTCACTTTTCTTGATCTTATCGTCTTCGTGGGGTCACTGATCGTCTTCCATTTTCTTTCTGTTTTCTTACTACATTGTATCTCTGAAATGTGTATCCTAAGTATTCAAATTTATTTACTTATTGTATGTGTTCGGCTTGCCAACCCGATATCTTCATTTTTTCTTCCTTTCCTTTTTCTATAAGCCATTTTTCTCTGCTTATCGCCATTTTCCTTTTATGCAAATAATCCGGTAGTCGTGTTATCATATCTTTTATTTGTCTTACTTCTTTTGCTACTAATACTATATTATAGGCGTAGACTACTGTCCAAAGTTTCTTCCTACCTATCACTACTACTGCAGCTTGTCATTTTTATAGCTTGTCCTCTAAGCGATATTTGATGTAGGCATCAGGAAATAATTGGACTCAGTTGACATTGACGTCGTAACCTGCTTTCTGTAGAAGATCTTTTTGTTTAGTTTCCATTTACTTATATGATACTTATAGTTGCCTCATAAAGATGACGGTTTACTCCATTTCCGCTGATTATTTGCCAGCATCGATGTCGATTTAGCATGTCATATTTTGCTTTTAGAGCGACAAAGCAAGTTAATAGTTTGCGTTTGCTACTTGCTATTCCTTTTTCTATAATAAATATGATTCAGTATATCATCCATTTTGTTTTCTATTCTCCCTAAATTCTGATGTTAAGTACGGAATATCATTATTACATTTTGTCGTCTGCTTCAGTTTTTTCTTGAAGAACATGGCATAAAATAAAATATCTATTAGAGTTTACCTCTACAAGGTAGTGCCTCATATTGCCACCCCGTTCATGTAATAGAGTTACAATACCAATTCTCCATCTTACTGGTATTCCATTCCATTTTCAACTCATTCTCTTCTCGAAATTTATTCTTCTTCACTGAAATCTAATAAAACAATTAATATATATACAGTGCACCTTAAAAGTTACTTATGGCTCCTTGTATACCAAGAAATTGCCAACAGTAAAGCTTAAAAATACTACTTTCAGCTCTAATTTTCATTTCACAGCACTATTGCTCAAAAATAAGGCATAATCCTAATGTTCTTACGTTTCTTTACATTAAATGCCAAGTTATAAACAAATCACTGATCAAATCAATACCAAAATGCATGAATTATGGTAATATAAATTTTTGCAAGGTGATATGTTCCTATACACATCATCATATGTATGCGCTGAGCAGTAGTAATATATTCAAATTATTATTCATACAGTACTCAGGGAATACTTAGCAACCTATTTGCATACAAACTGTTATATTAATAGTTAATCTTAATATAGGACCATATCGCGACCATTTTGGTTACGGTGATGCATAATTTTGATTTTGCACACACGATAACCCTCACCTGTTAGACATAATTTCTCAAAGCTAAAAATAGATTGGAATAAATACTGAAACGTAATTATACTGCCTTGTAACAGGTGTGAGTTATTAGTCCACACGATAACAGCCAAATATATGTTACTCTAATGTATCACATTCACACCAAATATGATGTTCACGCCACCGAGTAACATATAGGCTGCTAGCAACAGTGTCTTTACATCAAAAAGAGGGAATTAGAGAGAAATCCCGCAACAGATGATGCACATACAGAAGTTGAAATGGCTTATGAACATTTCTGCGGAGATTCTACATCAGTTTGTTGTTTCCCTACTCGTAAGATGAATATGAACGTATTTTGGAGAGCTATAAATTTATTTTATGATATCCGCTTTAGGGATAATAGCTATCTAATCAGAGTAAGAAATTCAAATGGTCTTGTTTGTATGAATTGACACAAATGATACTTGAAAAGCATTTGTGCGGTTACATTATAGACTCGTTGGAGCTCAAACAGATTTAGATTTTCTAATGCGCTTCCAAAGTTAGATGGATGCTTAATTTCATTTTATATAGAGTATACCGTAAAAGTAAAGGGGTACAGCTTAACTACAACTTCTTGATGTCAAAAAGGACCGATTTAACTAAATATACGTTGGTACAGTGCTTCCATTTAACCTCAGCAAACTATAGTTAAACTGTGGTCCTTTATTTTTCGGACATCTAGTATATAAAAAACTTTGTCATCTTTGTCGTAATTCGTGTTAGAACGTTATGATCTTCATATGTTTTGGGGGGCAGATATGGCTCGTCATAATTCGGCGTCTCCTGCCTTTTGCTTTATTTCAGATATTGTGAGATTTGTCAAAGTTGTTATTTTTAGTCAACAAACCTGTTTTCTTCTGGATCTTCTTTTGCCATCTACTTAGATCAGGATCGTTAGTGTGTGCATTCCTGCCCTTGTGACCGCGTGCCCAAATAATTTACATGCTTGTATCTGTATAACTGGAAGGAATCTGTCATTGGTATTGTTAATGGGATCGTTCAGAGGTGTTGGTTCTATGGCTGTATATGGAATTGGTATTGTTTTTATATAACTTCAGGCCTTTTGCGCTTGGCAGCTTTTAGTGTCCAGGATTCACATCTATAAATGACCATGGGGAATATTTTCGTTCTTACTAATCTGAGTTTAGTATTCTTTGTTATTTTGTGGTTTTCCCATATTTAAGAAAGCGTTGCTAAGACTGATTCCGCCGGTTCAATTAATCTTTTCATTTCCTTTCCACTTCCCTAGTTGCTGGAGATCTAGGCTCCCAATTATATGATTTTGTTTGAAATCGTGATGCCTTTAATGAGATTTAGTGGTGGTAAAATCGTTGTCCTGTCGGTTATCATTATTTTATCTTGTTTATTTGAGACAATGAGACATCGACGTTGCTATTAAAACTATTGCGGAGTATGTAACTACTTTTTTTTACTACTAACATGAGAAAACCTTATTGTTTACCTCATTTGTGTAATGAGAAGTAGTTCATTATTAACCTAGGTAAATAATAATAATTCATTATTTACCTAGGTTTATAACGATAATGAAAATTATCAAAAAATATGAAAATCATTTAAAATAATAGTTGATTGTACAGTTATTACAAGTCATGTGCACTGCTGCATTTCCACTATTAATAGAATTACCATTATTTTAGAATAATGACGTTCATTGGAACCCATCAGTTTCAATTGTTTTATTCGTTGCCTTGATAACCGAGCCCCAGGCTGCTTAATATTTCGATATGTTTGAATAATAGGGGAAATGGCTAATTTTAAAATAAAAATAAGATCTTTTGGTGTTAGTTCGGCTATTGGTAGTAAAAAAAATACTATATATACTTCGGTTGAGAAGGCAATTATTTACCTCGAAAATTATATCCATCGGCGCTACGCGCCTCAGAATATAAAATTTCTCGGTAAATAATAGCTCACTTCTCAACCTAGGTATATAATATACTATATTTTGTAACAAGTAGGTAGGCTACACACATTACAACTGTTTGCATTCAATAGGTATCTTAATACACTGAACATTGTTTAAATAAGTAAATATCAAAGTAGTTACGTTGGGTGTACTAAGAAACTACAGTAAAGCTATTTAATAATAAATAAGATGGAATGTTGTAATATCTTTACTGTATCTTTACAATATCTATTTCTTATAATTAAAAAAAAATATTCACAGAGAAAGCCAACATGGCATAAAAATTTGTTGACATGAAAACATAATAAACAAGAAAAATATATTAAATAAGAACAGAAAGCAAAACATTAATTAATGACGTAATAAGTGTTCAAACTGCCGTCCACCTTGCTGTTCACAAAAGTCAGTCTGCCGCGGGAGGAAATTTCTAATACGATTTAGCATGTGTCGAGTGATTGATCTTCATGATTCAATAATTATTTAACATAATTTTCTACGGAAGTTTCGTAGACGTCGTTTTCACGTTACGCCCCAAAAATAAATTTAATGGAGTCAAGTCCAGACTACGTGGAGGCAAAGGATGAAGAGCACTCCTTGCAATAAAACTGTTGTGGAAAGTTTCTTACAAATATATGGAAGTGGGTGGATGATCGTCATTTTAAAACCGCATACTCTGTCTAATATAACAAGGAGTGTTTTCTAAAACTTGAAGAAAATCATTTTCTTAAAAAATTTAAATACATTTCCCAATTTAAACTGCCCTCAAAAAAGTGAGATACAGTTGCTAACGATACTACATCACACATTTACAGTAAAAATTCGTCGAACATGTGCTTGACGAATCCAGTGTCGGTTATCTTCTGAATAGAAATGGCAGTTGTGGCTATTTACAAACCCATTGTTAGTAAACGTCGCTTAATCAGAAAAAAAAATGATTTCTTAAAATCAATGGATCAGTGGTAACTTCGTTTCTTACAAATTGCTAGAAATTGCTGCGGCGTTGATTATCACCTCCAGTAAGGTGTTGCAATTATGTGACGTGGTAAGGATTAAACCGGTTTGCTTTTAAAATGTTAAATCCTGAACTTTGGCTAAAGCCTACAGTTCTTGCAACTGCTCCTTGGCTTATATGGAGATTGTCAGTTACTTGTTCGATGACTGCCGCTTCAGCTTTTACAGTTGTGACAGGTGGTTGTCTCACCTTTGGCATTGCCGCAAATTTCTTTCCAAACGTCTAAAGCATTATGCGATGGAAGGTGTTTATCCGGGTATCTTTGTATATATCGTCGTACTGCTAAGTCCGCCGTCTCTCTGCATTTTCCCATAGTCAACAACATATCCGTGTTCTCGCTATTAGAATACATTACAACTTATTACCACAAGAATGTACATAAATCAACAACGTTGTACAGACGTTTATTAATTTTTGATGAAGCAGCAGTAAATCTAATGTAAAGGAGTATTTTTATTAGCTGAAATAAAATTAACTTGGAGGAGCCTGTCTACTTATTACAGATAAAACAATCACAATGTGTAAAGTATATACAGTAGTGTTTACAGATAGTTTCGATAATCTCCAGGAGATAATGACCATAGTAGTGCAGGACAGTCAGAGATACGGACTTAATCACTTAATATAAAAAAGGTATGTCACAATCTCCAAAGGAACAACCCACTTGGCCAACTCATAGTGAATACTGAACCAATATAAAAATCGTAAGCACACAATTGCCTGAGAACAACAATTTGATGTAGAATTGTATCACTCACTAGAAACCAACTGCCAAATAGAAAAATCCAGAACCGCCTTTTTGAAGACATCGATGCTATTTACTAGGTGTCGCGGTTAATCCTTGTAAATGAAAATCAGGCTGCTAAGATGCTACTTGTATATGGAACTAACACCTGGACTTTTAAGGAACTTGCATCAAGCTCTAATCATTGAAAATGTGGCTTTTCCGTCGCATTTTGAAAAGTCCTTGTACATATTGTACATATTATATGATTGTTCTTGAAAGAGTCGGTAAAGAAGAAGAGCAACTTGTTAAAATAAAAACACATAAGTTAGAATACCTAGGACAGGGATGGCTCAGTGGTAGAGGAGCCAAGCTTTGGATGTAATAGTCCAAACGCTTCTCGGTTCAAATTTCTCCGGGGTCGGATATTTTTCCAATTCCTTAGATGGTTGGTACTGGGTCCCGGTCTCTATTTGCCATTGGGGATCAAATTAATGGCACTCCTCGTATTACGGTCGCATTAGAGGCGTAACAAGACCATAAACAAAAACATTCACACACAACAGGCAAGCCGAGTACGGTTTTGCACCAACTCGGTAACCCGCAGAGTCGGGCCCTGTTGTACATTGCACAAACTAGCTTAGCTTTGCCTCACACCGCCTCGACACTGCGCAAGCGTTACAAACGAGGATCATGATAATGATGATGATGAAGTTAGAATATCTAGAGCACATTATGAGAAATGGGTAGGGATATGAGCTAGCATAACTAATTCTACAGGGAAAGGGAACTCGAAAGAAGAAGAATGTGGTCGATGAAGAACTTACGAATATGATTTAACTTTGTATTTAAGCCAACAACAGTGTGTCATCGGCGTATTTTTAGTTTAAGGTCAGTCTCTCTCTTATTGATACCCCTCCATTTCAATTCTCTGTGGATGTACGTATAATCCACTAAGCTTAAATAACGAAGAGAATGGTAAGATGCACACTGTCTGCTCTGCCCCGCTTTAACCTTTTCTCTACTTTGACATCTTCTGAAATTAGGTGTTCTGGTACAGCAACTTTTTTTCAGAATATTTTAGGGTATGGTGGTAAAAGCGTGTCGTTCAGAAAATATAGTAATGGCGGTACGTTGTACTCGTAAACTCTTTCAGACGTCTCCCTTATGTGTAGTAGTTAGTTTCTGGTCCCGTGGCCTACAAAGCGCAGCTTGAGCTTTAATAAATCCAAATGAAGCTTATTTGTAGCCAGGAAATTACATTATAAGAACGTTGTAAATACTTAGACGCTCAACATAATAATTTGTTAATTAGTTAAAAAGTTTTCTATTATTCTGTTATTTTATATCATCTATCAGGAATGATAAAAACAGAATGGTAATTCGGCCATAAAGAAACCTACTGTGCGAGGCAAAAGCCAGAGTTTCTCAATTTGCAAAGTACATGGAAAAATCCAGACACAAATTCAAAATAATACCCTCCATAAATTTCCCTAGGTTTGAAAATTTAAATAATGTATCTTCCGCAAAGACCAACATCTGAGCAGCTTGCTAGGGCAAATCAGCTGGTAACAACACATTAAAAAAGAAATACATCCTCATTCAAAGTGAAAATAAACAATAAGTTCTTCCGTGAAAATAACCTCCATTTGTTATGCTTTTAAAGTTTCCTTACTTTCATTTTCATCCCCGTCGTCGTTACCTTTCGTAAATTATTTTCGCATCTTCATCACTTATACATCTTCTGCAATTCCGGCCTTTCAGCTGCTGTAATATATTATAACGTAAACTTGCTAGTATCTCCCGCAGGGAGGTTGGCATCATATCTTGATTACCCCGTACATTTTCAAACACGTATTACTGCACACAATAAGAATAATTATTATTGCTTCATGCTATTTCAGCATATTTATTTCCAATTTATACATTTGCATTACACAATATGTAATTGGTAATTTTATAATTGAACATGAAAATAGACGGAAGGGTAAATTAAGTTGTTAGTAAATGTATTCACAAATCAGTTGGCTAGTATAATGCTATCAGTTAAATGGTTAGGTTTAGGTATTACTTAAAAGTGTACTTATGCTTTGAAGCATTACTGACACAGTAATTGTTACAAAATCATGCACAACTTGTAATTCTACGAATTTAGGTAAAATATTGTCACGCTTTTGTGCTTACAACGCCTACCCACTAGGATCATGAAAGTTTACCCAAGTGCGGTTTCAGTAGGAGCGAAATCATTGTACATGAAGATATGGGTTGAAAAAAGCAAAATAGGTACGTGTAACTAATCAAGTCACCTCTTCGAGCTTAGACCGCGTCGTCGTCGAATTGATTGCTGCTGACGATTCGCTAACCATTGCAAGTAGCATTATCGAAGCTTGAAGAAATGACTTTATTAAACACAAAACGCAGCAGCCTTAAATTTCACATCTGTTGCTAATAATGTATATTAACGACATTTTCAAAAATCATCTGGGATTTAATATCGGGAAACGATTTATCGATTTTAAATTAATACGAGACATCTTTACAAAAATGTTTTTCAAAAGTTTCTTTTTTCGTTAAATGATAACCAAACATTTTAATACTGTCGTTTGTTCTATGCTCGAGGACTATTTCGTCACCAACCCGATTGCTCACGAAACAAATGCTCGGCTAGCAGTTGATTATTAGTCCAAAATAATTGCCACAATTTCAACGAAATAATTGTGATATCAAGTATCTATTCATAAACTATTATTATTTTACTAAATCTCTGAAATAAACTGCTATACACTGTATTGTATTGTATATTATTGTATTTCTCATCCAAGTGCTGTGTAGCTTCTCATTCGAAATATATATATACAAACTGTTTGGGACAGATTTTCTTGCATTCTGGTTATTTCCGATGGGTATTTTTTCAGATTCAGCTATTTCAGATTCTTTCTTCAAGGCCGCAGGAAAGTGATGAGTTATTTTCGTCAATGTAGTAGCTTTTAAGGATTTTGCCAATCCTATTTAAGCATTCAATTATACCCGTGTGGGATACCACAATGTGTGTATTTTCATGTAAAACAATACTTCGAAATCAGATTCCTTGTACTTTCGAATATTACAGAGATCATTGTAAAATTTAGAAATAGTTAAGTTTCTACAATTGTGATCTGTTTCCTGAATGGTTGCTGAAATTCGGAAGTGCGTCACACTTTTAAGCTAGGAGCGTAGCACATTCAATTTTTTTCACTATATTTAATTAATCGCCATAACAAGCGGCGCATAATATTGGTACGTTTATACTTTTTGTCAGTTAGTCTGTTGATCATCACAACGACACCATAGCCGTTCAGCTACTCGTTGAATGTTGTTATTCTACGATAGTTGTGTTTATTTATGCATATAAATCCTGTCCTTAAATGTGTTTGTGGTTATTACTGTGATTGGAATAGTGAATATTTCCATAAACACGCCTCTACAAGAAATTCTGGATTCTTGCTGTCAGTTGATCAACATTTCCTTTTGCTCTATGCGTGGCTAAGAATAACATTACTGAATGTCGACAAGCTTGAAAAGCCAAAATTTATATCATTGCAAAAAGATTTCCAACATTTAAAATATTTACTCTCAGCGAAGGTATTTAATAAACAACTAAACTGAATTTAAGGATGAAACATCAGGACATTGAAATAATTTCGATTGACGACGAATTTATAAAATTTATTGCTATGTGAATGTTTAGCGGGACGTTATATAAAGAAGTTCAACGGTTTCTTGATGAAACAACCTTATAGTAGTACAGATGAGATGGCAAAATTTATTGATTTCTTGCTTGTCATTATTTCATTTTATATCCATGCTTCATGCTTTTGCTGTGATTTTCAAATTTTATGTTTTTTTACTTTTCAGTATATAAGAGGGAAACTATTTGGTGGAAATCATGGATATTTCATCAACGCAATAGTTTTAGTACAACAACATGGACAATGACAAAAAATGATAATAATATTAGTATTTAACTATGTAAAGCACATACCATAGTAAGTATTTTTGGCCCATCAACGTGGGTCAAATTATGACAAAATATATTTATTCATTAATTGGGTGGTCAGTTACAATGATTTTTGGCGTCCATCGTGGGGCCAATAATTTAAAATATATTTTTAAATAATAAATGATCATAATTTTTATATAAAAGTCACATAATTGGTTATCAAATATGCAACCTTTATCTTAGATTATTAAACTGAATACATTTCTAGTAATACTTTGATATTTAAAACAGAACCAGCCGCTTTCATCACATCACATACTCACATAAGGATAGATAAGCATATTCAGAGAACAACCTTTCAGGGTTCTGTAGTACTACGAGCAAGCTGGCTGTCCAGCAAATGGTTGGCGAGCTACTTTGCTTGCGAGCATGTATCTCAGCGTTCAATCGTTTAGGTCCTTAGGGGGTACAACTTAGCTGGCGCACCGTGTATTTATCCTACACGTTTGTACATACAATTCATTTTTTCAAAATATATTCAATCGGATATTTCTACTAAAATCTCAATATAAATTTTTTCAGCAAATACATATTTCTTCTGCAGTGTGAGAACGTAAAACTGCATTAATACTTAAACCTCAACGACATTTTCTAAAGTAGAACAGAAGTATAAAAATCGTTATCCACCTCAAGCAATTCAAGCACTCAGAGACGAGAAGTTTTAGAACTGAAACTTTGATGTCTTCCTGCAGGAATTCAGCGTCAACAGAAGCTAATAGTACGGAGCAAATTTGCGCTAAAACCCAATCAGTCCAAAGGTTCGCGAGCAGATGTTTTGTGATTTAGCTGCTCAAAGCACAATAACTCCCAATCGTTAATTTGTCTCGCAGACAGTAGTTATTCTTCTACGATCTCTCGAAACGGTTCCTCTCGTCAGGTTGTTATTACCGCAATCACACATAAAATCACAGCCAATTGGGTTTTATTAAATAACCCCTTCTCAAAGCCGTGATGTCTTGCTAATTTTCCAACGGCGATTTCACTGTGAATCCACGTAAATTATTCGTAATAAACGTAAATGAAAATGTAATAAATTCTTTACAGCCAAAGAGAAAGTAAAAGCGTAACGTCATTGTTTCCGTAACGTTTCTATGACCCAATTTAATGTCCCTTAAATATTTTATTATCACTTCAAATCGATAGATGTGCTTATTTTCCTAACATAGAGCAGTCGGGTTTTCCCTCTAGAATAAGTTAAGCTGTAAATAACATTGACACAGGGAAACCACTAGCAACTGCACCGATAAATTAAAAATTCCGTCTCTAGCTGCCACTTCAAAAACAATTTGCATTTAATGGCACGCATAATAAAAACAGATTACAGTGATTTATATCCCAAGTCCAGACCATTTGAAATTATTTATTCTTGCTTAAACTTCACCCCTACTTAATTATTCGCATAATGAGTTCAGACTTGCCAAGAAAAAGCAAATATTAGAGTACATAGTAAGTGGTTTTTCATAAGTAGTATTCGCCGGTTATTGTAATAATTTTTCATTCCACTTTAGGAGTAATTGTTTCCTTTAAATGTGATTGTAAACATATGCAACCATTTAGTACTACTGCAAAAATCTAATTCCTTTAGTGAGAATAGCTACCACTAATTATTCTTGCATAATAATAGACGGTATTGCCTATCGTCTCGGAAAGGTTGAGAGTAAGTGTTGTCTGTTTTATAATATTACAGATTGAAAAAACAACCACCTGAAAGCTAACCCCACTAAGACGCAAGTTTGTTTTCCATCTCAAAAACAAAGAAGCAAGAAGAAATCTAAAGATTGTGTAGCAAGGGCAAGAGTTAGAACACAAAGACTCGCCTAAATATATCTGAATCCGATTAGACCTAACACTGGCATTTCGGAAACACTACCAAGTGACCAATGGAAAGGTATGCGCTAGAAATAACATAATCCGAAAACACACCAACACTAAATGGGGAGCGCAACCCTACACACTTGGCACTTCGGCGATGTCACTGTGTTTCTCTACTGCACAATACGCCCCACCTGTATGGGCTCAGTCCTCTCATACCACGCACGTTGACGTCGCACTTAACGAGACGGTTCGCAAATCAGGATGTCTAAGGCGGACACCGATCGAGAAAATCTACTCTATAGGTAAGAAAAGAAAAAGCAAACTACCGACCACAGGCATCCCCTATATAGACACGAGATTCAGCGATGCAGACTGAAGACTTTCTGCGAAGACAACACCCCTAGAAGTGTCATGCGAAAGCCACCGCCTTAACCTATGGCATGAGATGGCGGAACACAGGTGGATAGAGCCAAATGAGGAGCTGGCTGCTGGCAGCCACCTGGACTACCCAACTTGGAAAACCCTTAATAGACTGAGGACGGGAGTGGCATGCTACAAAAATAATTTGAAGAGATAGGGTTACAGAGAACACGAGATCTGTCAATGTGGTGCGACGCAAGATGAGCAACATTTGTTTTCATTCCCACACATAGAGGGTTAACACACCGTGGAAGATACTATTTTAGCCAATGACAAGGCCATTCGCATTGTTGGATATTGGAAAGGGTCAATTCGAATTGGCGATCCTGAGACGGAAAATAAGTAAGTAAGTAGGAGAAGGATTACAAGAAAACGAGATTCCTCAACGCTCTGTGATTAGCGTAATTCTCTTCTTAGTTGTCATAAACGATATAATTGATAACATTCTAAATAAAATCCAAGCATCACTTTCTGCAGGTGATTTAGCTACATATGTGTCCGACAAGGTGTCAGTCTACTTGCACTGAACTCACTTGCGCCCACCGCCATTTTCGGTTCACTTCCGCCTAAGGAAAATATAAACTAGAATTAAGGTCTCAATTGGGCCCATCCTTGCAGCTCATTAGTTATTGCAACACCCGAATTTTGTCGACCAGCCAGAGGGGCGGTGGACTCCTACATCCAAACATATTATTACACCTCTACTAATTTTCCTTAGATTTAAATGTTATCTTTAGTATAGCTGTTATTATGAGCATTATTTATAGGGAGAAAATGATTATTGAATTTCCATACTGAATTTATTGCAGTTGTTGTATGTGCCCAAACATTTACCTAAATGCTTATATTTTCTAATTCTTCGAAATAATTTAGATAAGGGGTAGATATGGGGTATGGGACATTATTTACTTAACGAGTATCTTAACATTTATAAGATACCTCCGACATGTAATTCTTTGTCCGTTTTTATTGAATATTCGACTACAGTGAAGTTCAGGTTGAGTGTACAGTACAGGCTCATATGGAATACAGTATCGCCATTTATCCCCTGAAAGTTGTTTTTAACTAAGTTTGCAGCCGGCAATCCTAATAAACCCTTCTTTTGTATTGCATTGCTCTCATCAAGGATAGCATTGCCGTATCTTGCCCGTACTGTACTCTCAACCTGGAATTCACTATAGAGTGGAGGAAGGGGTCAGTAATAAATAATTGCAGGTTTCAAAATAATTGCTCATTGTTCTTAAACAGCTGAAGAGAATATGATTCGTATTTATCCCATTCATCATTTCGTTAACGTCGTGAATAGGGAGAATTGTGGAGAATATTGTATCGTACATACTGCTGTCTAATAACAATGTACAAACGTTACTATAAGCAAGAAAGAAAAAAGTTTTCGTCATCTAAAAAACAGATCGCTGCGTGTTACGAATTATATTTTAGCAAGGTAGATAATTTGAGCAGAGAATTCGTTAGCGAAAAGTAACACAATATGCTGTATCTGTCGTCATTCGTGTATATAGAGGTAATCTGATCACTCTAATGAATGCATGGGTATAGGTTTGCTCAACTAATTATTTCGAAAGTTTGACTGATTGTTGTTTGAGTTTTCTACTTCTAAAGTTTCAGTGAACATATTTGAATTTTCTTGGCGTACAACGTGAGCACTGCCAGAAGTATTTAAATAGTGTAGATACTTATTTTACAGCAACCGTTCAGCAGTGAGTATGTGTAACGATTTAAGCTTTTACGAATATAATAAAAAAACAACTTAAATAAAATTAATTTATGACAATCTCGGTTATGTTTGCTACTTTACAAGGCTTACTTAAGATTATTATTAAATATCCGTACATAAAAGTTCAATAGACTAATGTTTCTTTAGAATGTAGTCTTCCTTGTCGTTACTCAGCAGAAAGCCACAACACTTTAAGAGATTACACGTGTAAATTCAGCAAGGCACTAGCGCTAGACACTGCATATCACATTGAAGTGACTTTGTATCCATTATTTTAAATAAATGTTATTCCAGAAGCTCCACTTGTTGTACACATACCTTCTGATGTTAGTAAATGAACAGTCTTCTATTATTTGCTCAGCAAAGAAATTTTATTTATTATACCATGCAGGCTTTCCGCATATTATTATACCGGATATCAGAGAAACCAGGATCACACTAATTTTTTTTAGAGTATTTTTAAAACATGGACAATTAATAGGCGCCTACAAGTACATTATAAGACATAAACAAATAATACGTTTGATTTCCGAATTCGGAAAAAACTACCATTACTGGGTTACAAATATTATATCAAAGGTGGAAACTTGCTACGACGTCTGCGAAACATGTCATTTCATAACTTAAGAATTATAGATTGGTGTAATAAACTTATAGTTTCGCAATAGAGATTGCTGTATATTGAAAAATAATGTATTTGTATACATTGCTCTGTTATTTTTTAATTTTGTAATTATGTAATTTAGATAATCCTGATTAGAGCTTGTATTTGAAACTATTTCATGCTTCAGGTCTCAGAAATGGATTGTTGAATCAAGATGAGGCTTAATTTCTTTTTTATTCCTTCACTTCCGGTGAGGGGTATTTTTAATAAGAAGAAAAATACTATAAATATCATTAAAATATATTATTTCCATATTCTACATACTTTTATCTACTTTTCTACATAATTTCCATTTTTGTTCAAACATTTGTTATACCGGTCAACAAGATTTTGGATTCCGACGTCAAAGAAATCTTCCGCCTGTGAAGAAGCCCAATACGTGACTGCAGTTTTCACTTCTTCGTCGTCGTTGAACCGTTGACCACCAAGAAACTCCTTTAAGTAACGAAACAAGTGAAAATCACTAGATGCAAGGTCTGGACTGTAAGGTGGATGATGCAGTTGTTCCCATCCAAACGACCTGATTAGACCTTGTGCTTGTGCAGCAACATGTGGCTTTGCATTGTGGAGCAGCATCACACCGGAAGACAGTAGGCCACGCCGCTTGTTTTGTATGGCACGCCGGAGTTTTCTCAATGTCACAGAATACGCATCAGAATTGATTTTTGTGCCTCTCTGCATACAATCCACTAAAAAAATTCCTTTCCTGTCCCAAAACACAGTTGCCATGATCTTTTGTGCGGAAATTGTCTGATTGGCTTTCACTCTGGTTGGCAACGCTGTGTGTCGCCTTTCCATTGACCGTTGCTTGGACTCAGGAGTCGTGTGATACACCCAAATCTCATCTCCTGTAACGATGTGATCCAACAATTCATCTCCTTCCTGATTTTATCGAGTCGAAAACGACAAAACACAGCCCAAGCTTGTTGTTTTGTGATCGTCAGCAAGCTGTCTTGGAACCCACCGAGAACACAATTTTCGATAATTCAGTTTCGCCGAAGCAATGGTGTACAAAACTGACCTTGAAACCTGTGGAAATTCAATTGATAACTTTGAAATTGTGAATCGTCGGTCCTCTCGAATTTTGTTGTCCACATCACGAACCAAATTTTTTGAAATCGGAGGAGGTCGGCCAGGGCGTGCCTCATCATGCACATCAACCCGCCCGTCCTTGAACATTTTCACCCACTCAATTTTCTTAAACATTTTAAACTTCTACAGCTCAGCACACAGACACACGATAACGCAACAAATGGCGTCTAAACGCGCGCGAAGCATGCTGGGAGCAGACGCGCAATCGCACTGCGGCGATCGCGCGTCGTTCTCACTCTCATTCACAAACGGACCGTATTTAAAAATACCCCTCGTATGGTGGCTTTACGAAACTGTTTGATGTTGAAGTTTTCAGACCGCAAGCTTGTTTGGTATCGATTTTCATATATATAAAGGTTTGGTACAATTTTCCAATCCTATTGGTGGCTTTTTATTTGTAAACAACGTAAATTAATAACTATTGTAATACGTATCGGCATTGGTAACCAAATATATATTTTTTTAAAAGTTAGACTTTTCCTATGGGGAATTGTATAAACGATTTTGTGTTTGAATGTGTTAAGAACAGTTCGTATGATTATAATAATCTTCTAATATTTCTCTCTCTCTCTCTCTCTCTCTCTTCGTCAGACATTGTTGGTTCAGTATTGGACATAAACCTCCCCAGTGTTTTTCCATACATCTCAGTCTCTTGCCAATCTAAACCACTGGCGTCCTCCCACTTTTCTGATGTCATCTGACCACCTATCCAAAGGTCTTCCCACCCTACGCTTGCTCGTTCTTGGTATCCACTGTAGCAGTCGGGTTGTCCTTCTGTCATCAGTTCTTCGCGCAATATGTCCAGCCCAACGTTTTAATTGTGGTTAGTGAATCGACGTTGGTTCTTTATCTTACCTGATGGATAAATGGAAAAAGAATCTTATTTAAATAAACGTCAAATCCAGTTTTGGCCTGGGTTGGCGTCATCTCTTTCTCGACATTCTTCAGTTTTAACATTGAATGGCGGTTATAACTGTCATCAAATTGTGAAATATCAAAATATCTACAAGTGATAGGAAATTTTATTACTTTTTAATTAATTTGACTTCTATAGAACCTATAATTAAACTTCGTCAGAAATTATTGGAAAATTTAGACCGACTTGACATGGGAGCTTATAATTTTGACAATTACTGCGTTTGTTGCATCACGCGAATGTTTTTGGACCTTCATAACAACAATAAAGTTAAATACAATTCAGAAATTTATTACTTACCTGTAAGTACGTATACATCGTCGAGATCACTAAATTTTAAAAGAAGTATACATTCAACCCATTTGAAGAACAAAAAACAAGGATTGCACCGGAGGGCGAAACCGTAGATCAAGTTCAAGATTGGTTCATCTGAAAAGAGTGTTGATTGTTTAAACTTTAATAATTTATTGCTTGTGTATGGTTATTTACTTGTATAACGTCGCGAAGTTTAAAATTACTACATTATTCCGAGATAAGAGTAATTATTGTTGCCAAAATCACTATATTTGTTGTTTCAACGATCCACATGAGCTATTTTAAAGGTAATTGAATTCACCTAAAGCAGGTTATCTGCAGTAAGAAGAAATTTACGTTTTGCCCACCAACGTGGCTAGTGAATTATAGAAGCACGTAAAAAATTTATTTATTTAATAATATCTTATAACTAATTTTTTTTTTATATATTTACAAGCAAATGTAAATAAGTTGGTAAAGGACTGAAACTGAATAAACTAGTAATAGTGTAAACATCAGCATGAAGAAAGCTTACAAATTTTAGAAAGTTATCCATGAGATGATTATTTGAATTAAGCAGATGTAATACAAGTACTGCTGTTAAAACTGATATTAATATTTATATTTGTATAGCGGTATTTACGAACGGTTAAATAGATATTTGTTATATCTACTTCCAAACATTGATAGGTTAGTGAGTGAAACAAAGGAAATTATTGATACTTTAAGACTGAAAATGAATTAAGTCTACGAGTTCTAGAAGCTTATTCATGAATCAATCGACAGTCATTCGAACTATAGAGATTTAAAACAAGTGTTGTTTTTCTTGCAAAGTGTATACTCATATAATGTTCCTGCGTTTAAACAGAAATTTGATATACCTGTTAGCAAATACGGATCAATAAAAGAATTGCGGTAACGTTTGATAGATTAAGAATAAGAATGTAAG
This sequence comes from Limonius californicus, assembly GCA_014611495.1. NCBI lineage: Eukaryota > Metazoa > Arthropoda > Insecta > Coleoptera > Elateridae > Limonius > Limonius californicus. The sequence goes on along the minus strand of JABXWE010002540.1, from coordinate 29,576 downwards.
AGCCATAAAACTTTATCCATGAAATGCCCATCCGGATTATACAGATTTAATACGAGTACTACCAATCCGGTTAAAATAAATTAAAGGTTTTCACGGATGATTATTTTATTATTAGCAAGCATGACTGTGTGAGACTACAGCGATTGTTAGTTAAGTAAAAATCGTAACCAAAAAGGCATACGGGTTTTAGAAGCATAACCATAAAAAGATTTTTCGAATTATAGAGATTTTGAAGATATAGCTTCATGTCCAATAATGTTCATCCATTTTAGTCTGTAAAAATGTTTATACAAAAATTGGATGTATCTGCTAGCAAATTTGGATAGGAGTAGAAATTAGGATATTGTTGTTAGTGCAAGAATGAGAATTGTAAGACCCACAAAATTTTTTATATTTCAAGTTTATTTTGACATGTCGTTTAAAGTTCATTCAAACTATACGGATTGATAGAAGTACTACTGATAGAATTAGCGCTCCTTACAGATATCAATGCTATTTGCCGTATCTATTAGCAAACATGGGCAGGTTGATTAGTAAAAATACCAGAAATACTTATAGAATAGGAATAAGAATGAAAAAGACATACAAGCTTCACAATCTCATGAATGAAACGATCTTTCGAGTTATTCAGAATTACAAGTAGGTACTGTTATATCTATTGGAATTATCTGAAATTTTTGTATCCCAATAATGTTTATGTATTTGTGTCTGTTCAAACAAAAATGTGATGCACCTATTAGCAAGTATAGATAGGAGTAAAAATGAGGAAATTACTGATAATGTAGTAGTGAGAGTGTAAGAGCCACAAAACCTTTAGAAACTTATCCATGAAACGTTCATCCAAAGTATACAGATTTAATATAAGTACTCCTGATAGAATTGACTGCCTATACAAGAGGTTATTTGATGTATCTATTAGCAAAAATGGATAGATTCATGTGCAAGACTACATCAATTACTGATAGGGTAAGAATGAAAATTAAATATGTTTACCAGTTGTAGAAACTTATCCATGAAACGATAATTCGAATTATATAGAATTAAAACAAGAAGTCCAATAATGGTCATGCATTTGTATCTGCATAGATCTTTAAACAAAATTGTACTGTGTCGATTAGCAAACATGGGTAGGTTATAGAGTAGAATTAAGGGAATTGTTGATAGTATAACAGTTAGAAAAAAAAAGTAAATCATTTAGAAACGTATTCATGGAGACATCATCTGAATCATATAGATTGAAAACTGTTAAATTTTCAACCAGATTTATAGATGATGGAATTCTTTGTTATAATAAGTTCTGACTAAAAAGTAAAACATTGTATTCCTGCGAATGTAGGTCATGTAAATCATCGCAGCACTAGACTTCTTTTGAGAAGCGGGTAGTAAAAAGTATTATAAAAATATTATGATACTATTCATTCTCCTAGACAGCAGAAGCTCAGCATGGTAGTAAGAAAGTTGGTATACACAGGGTGTTTAAAAAATAGGTTCGGATATTTTACCCACTTACAGATCTCACTAATACAAACAAAAAAGTCATAATAAACATGATATTCAAGATATGGAGTTGTTTTAAGAAAATAAATATTGCTTGGTACGAAATACTCGTATTTCATTAAGTTCCCCGCCCATTAAGACAAATAGCCGTGTACATAAAGAATTCTAATTACAAATAATTAAAGCAGATGTTCTACATCGCCTCCTACCATTTGTACACATCTTTCGCATGTCCGTAAAAATGAACGCCGCATTCCTTCAAGGATTCCTGGATTCATACGAACAGTCTGGCAGGCATGTTCTATTCGTTCTCGCAATTCGTTTAAATTATTCACAGAGATTGAATGAACTAACGACTTTAAATACCCCCAAATACAAATGTCGAGCGGATTGAGGCCAGGAAATGTAGGTGGTCACACAACTGGAAGCCCTCGCCCTGCCGTTGTAATTTCCGTTTTGGAAATTTCTGACCATAATTAAAAAATGTGCAGGAGCCCCATCGTGCAACAACCACATATTCATTCTGTGGGTGAGCGGTACATCTTCTCACAATAGTGGCAAGGCATTACGCAAAAAGTCAAAATACAATTAACCAGTCATCATATGGTCTCCAAAAACTCCAAGCCAAACGCTGATTGAAAATTGTTGTTGATGATTCAATTCAATAATAGCATGAAGGTTTTCATCTGACCAAATATGGCTGTTGTGGAAACTAAAAATGGATTGCTTGTGAAACTAGTTTCGTCAGTAAATAAGACTTCATTAACAATGTTTGCGTTTTCCGCAACTCTTGCCAGTGCCCATCGGCAAAACGCCAGACATAATCAGGCACAATAAAAGCCTGAACCCTTTGAATATGGTATGGGTACAATTGCTCCTCACATAACATTATCCAAATTATGGAAGCATTCATATTTGATTCGACAGAAAGTCTTCTAGTACCGGTAAATGTTATGTTCCCCTTCAGGAGTAGAAACTGATCTAAGCCAACCACCACCACCGTTTTTTGATTTAAATGCGCCAATTTCGGATAAACGTTGATGCAAATTTGTAAAACATTTATCACACCGAAGTGCTCGGTTCGGAAATGCTTCGGAATACAAGCAACGTGCCCCATAAGAAATATCATTGGCCCTACCATACATGAAACGCATATCTGCTATTTCCGCGTTGGTGTACGTATTCCTACAACAACAATAACAATATTGACACTTACAAAAACTCAAATGCTGTTCTATCCACTTCCATAGCAAAGGTGATAAATACGATTCTGCACTCCTACTCTGCGTAAATGGGTTTACTTTACTTTGAAAACGGTTGAATTTCGAAATCATGTTTTTTACGACCTTCTTAGGGACACCATGGTTACTTATTCTCAAAAAAATTGTACCAAACCTCCTCTATGAGTTTATGGACATTTAAACAAACCAATTTATATTAAGTTTCAAAAAATTAGGTATCAATATATAGTTCGTCTGTAGATGGTTCTCAATTTAAGCTATTACTACCTTTTATGTATCTCAAAATAATAATTTAGGCAGACCCTGTTCATGCATCCACGGCTCGAAAATATATCGGGGTAAAACAATTTGGGCAAATAGGCCTCCAGCCAGTTCAACGTCAGATCAGACCTTACCTGATTATGCGATTATGGTGAGTGTTGCACCAAGTGACGACGCGGTCTAAGTCTAACGTAATCTTCTTGACAAGTTGCGGAACCGCGAAAGTATCCATCAGTATCATATAACTAATTGTAATCAATGTATGAAACTTATCTAAAGTTACATGTTTCGTTTTTCACATTCAAATCTTATTGGAACTTTTGTTGACCGTACTGTTTTGAACAAAATAAAAAGAGTTGCGAATTCTTACATAAGAACAGTCAATAGGATGGTGTGTCAAAACGGAATTGTGTAAAGTTCAGTTATATTTGTTCGCAAGTTATATCTTTAACACAATTCCTTTTAGTTTTGTACTTACTGAAACCATTGTCACTGAAAAAGCTATTATAGTCATTTTTTGCTCATTCATTTATTCATACTACCGCCCCCCCCCATGGAACAGCTTTCGCATTCTTTCAGGGGGGAGGGGCATCCCTTACGCACTAAACATTTATGCAACATGCACCCTAAAGTTAACTAACCGAAATGCGGTCTCCCCAGCTAGGATTGGAACGCCCCAGCCAAACGACTAAATTTCGCTGTGACCTCGAGTAGCAACGCGTTCCCGCACTACTCCACCGACGCCCCATTACAGTCATTTTAAAAATGTTCTACTATCGATGTTTTATTCCCCTGCCTATGTTGCAATTGATTAAATTAGGTATTTAATGCAAGTTGGAAAATAAAGCACATTTCACAAACTATTATCCAATTCATGCTGCATTAATTTCTTGCAAGTATACTATCTTGCAAAGCAATTAATGGGTAGGGTTCGATAAATTAAATTTTCAATTCTAATCACGAACTAAACCCGTAGGAAATTCTTAGTTCTCAGAATATTAAAGTCATAAAGTTTCTACCTTTTGTAGACGTTTTGTAATGCATAGAATATGTAAGCATTGATTTGTGGCAATCTATCGGAATGGGAAAATGTGAAAAATACACCCTAACTGGTGATATAATTCTAAATGTAAGAGTTACAGACAAAGCTGTATTTCCTTTAATTGCTCCGAACAAGGCTTTACGTATTATACCCGAGGAGATGGTAAAAACCGTGGAAACTTTCCAGCAATTTCTTGTGGAAAATGATCTCACTGCCCAGGAAATTTTAACGTTATTCAAGTTGACAAGATACAGTTTTTGTAGATGCTGACCAAAATGTTCATCGTCGGCTTTCCTATCTCTAGCTCTAAATAATAAATTACCTGTCACGCTACATATACGACACCGTGCAGCTTCTAGCCAGCGAGTGCCATTTCAGCCTCGAACAGAGAATGATTATCTTTTCTTTAATTTTTAAAAGAATTGCGACAATGTAATAAGCTGAACATTTTGTAACATCCTTTCCGCATCGTTTATTTATTTTGTTGTGTTTTCCATCTGGTTGATTTTGATTAACTATTAATCGCACTGGTTTGTACACCATAATCATATATCTTTACATACAACATAGAAATAGATATATCAGCAAAAATTGCTTTCCAATATAGTATTTCATTTTCGTAGGAGTTAGCATACACATTTGTAACACAACTAATGGATTACAAATAGATTAGTAAACTAACCTTAACACTACCTGCCATGGTTGCTGGTGTTCGGTTCTATGAGCGAAATCCATATGTCTCTCGTTCTGAGTCTCAAAATGATCCATCAGCAGCACATTAATTCTAGCAGCATTTTCAATAAGACAAAAATAATCTATTAAACACATTGCCAACATAAGTTTACATTTAGTTTGTTTTGTTTATGCTACAAGAAACGTTTCATTCAGGTTCAGGTGTAAATACATCTTTGATATTACATTTTATAATAGCGTTTTCGAAAACCGTATTAGTACAATACAATAATCAATATCAGTTTAAACAATAATGTATAGACTTTTTCTGCTAGTTGAATTAGATATCACTTACTACATATTATGTTCTTAAATTTCACTCCTGTAATCTTTCCAAACAAATATTGGAGGCAGTAATCCGGACCACTTCCTTCTCAATACAGTACAAAGGGCTCTAAATGTAGTAATCAAGTAGACAGAAGGAAAAGGCTTAAATGTCAGTCCCCATAGAACCAACGCAGTTCCATTTATGCCGTGGAAAGATATAGACGAATTGAGACTTGTATACCTTAGCGACTAAAAAATCAATCCGTACACAAGAGATATAATATTTAGCAGTGATCCTTGACCGCTTACTTACTCAGAACCAACAAATTGAGAAAGTTACGCTGGCGGTAGTTAAACGCAGTTGTTGCAAGACCTGGGATTTCAGACCTAGCAGGATGCACTAGCTGTACACCAGCGTAAACCAGGTTAAACCTGCATTTACATATGCTGCCCTGGTGATGGCCCAAGATCAAGGAAGAAACCACCGCACTAAAAGTAGGCAAAACGCAAAGACTTGTCTGTTGAGGCTTTACGGGGACAATGAGAATAACTCCTTCTGCAGCAATGGAGTCTCTGCTAGACCTCCTACCCCTTCACCTTGTGATTCGTTGGGAGGTCAAACTAGGCCTCTATAGATGGTAGAACTCAGAGTACTATTTACGTACAACAACAGAGCATACGAGTTTAATTGACAACACTGGAGTCTCCATGCATACGAAAACGCACCATATCAAAGCAATATATCTCGCAGCTACACTCTACAAGATGAAAATTCAGGATGGTACAGAGTGGATACCATAAGAACAGGAATTTCCTCCTGGCAGCGTTATCTGGTACACGGACGGCTTGAAAACCGAGACGGGGGCCGAACAGGTATGTATGGTGTAAAGCCAGAAGGAAGTTTAGCTTTCCTTTTGGCAGGTACGTATCGGTGTCCCAACCGGGAGTATACGTCATACTTCAGTGTGCAGGGCCAGCAATAGAAAGTTCTATGTAGGTAGGCGCATCTATGTCCTCTCTAACAGCCATGAGACCTTAAAATTCTATCGAGCCTAAAGACCTCACCAAGACTAATTTAGGAATACTATGAAAAACTCAATGATCTGGCCGGGCAAAACATGACGAGACTGCTGTGGTATCCAGGTCACCTTGGGTTCGAAGGCAATAGGAAAAGGTTAATAAGTGTCAGAACCACCCCTGAAGGTGCTAGGAATTGCAGTTAGCAATTATATAAGCGAATAAATTTGCAGTTAACACAAAATTTACTGGTCCAGTAGACCAGCAACAACCCACAGCAAGGCATTTATAAATGGACCTTGCACGAAACGAGCTCAAGAACTGCTTGAACTAAGCAATACACAGCTTAGAATCCTCACGGGCATTCTAACGGTACAAGCGACTTCTACTGAACACCTTAGGAGAATCAAGAAACTTTATGGAAGCTCCACATATTGTAGACTCTGCAATGAGGAACCAGAAAGATGCACGTTCTATGGAATTGCGATGCGTTGGCAAGCACAAGATAATGCATGTTCAGGCAACCATATATGGAACCAAAGGACTTTAAAAGATACCGTGTGAAAGGACTTGTGCACTATGCTACTGGTTTCTAAGGTTGGGGGGATCAGATAACCAGAGTGAGCACAATAACCCTTTAGGCTGCAGTACCTCTGGAAGTTAAGTTAGACGGAACCGAGAAAAAATCCCGATCATTAACAAAGTTTGAGAGGAGTGGAATTGCATATGGAAATATTCAGAAAAGTTGGTAATACACCGTATCCCAGAGGTCCATAATAATAAATTAAACGGGGTGTTACAGATTCTCTGAAACTTGTAGCGAATTACCATGACAACAACACCAAGGAAAGAAATCACGAGGAAACTTTGATACTTTAAATTGTGTTGGTGTACATTGGCACATAGCGTAAGCCCTTACTTCTTAGAAAGGTGGCATATGCATCTACCCTATTCACAACTGCCTGTAATAATTGGGTATAATGGTGGCATCAAATCATGACTCGAAACTAGTTTTTGTCTGAATTGCATGAAACTCTTTTTTAAATGTATGTATTAGATTCCGTGATTATAAAAAATTACAAAAAAGTTCTAGTAATCTTACCTTGTACTTTCAATAATTATTTTGCGTACGTCTACAAAAATGTTTTAACAATATCGTTTACAGAAACCCAACTATTATAAAAGTTTCTAGATTTCCGCTTTAAAAGTATCGCCAGAACAATTAATCTTGTTTTCATTTTCAGAGATTTAATCGTCATTTAATAAATTACTGCGAATTATATCTTCGCTTCCTAGGTTGGAACTTATTGGAAAGTATTTTTAATATCAATGGAAAATCTGTTTTCATCTGAACTCCCCGGTTTAAATGAATTTTAATCTTGGAATGCTTGTAATATGCCAGCTATTTTTACTCCGCTGTTTAAAAGATTTTCGATTGCGTTGCGTGCCTTAGTTCTATTTTGAGAATACCAGCCGATAGGAACTCGAAGCTCATAAAAGGAAGCTCTAAATGCCAAAGTGGATACTATTTCTTAATTAATCAAACTCATTTATTAGCCACTTACCGTTAACTTGAAATAGAATTGAACTACTTCATTCATAACGTGCCAAGTAAAAATAAACTCGATTAATGGTTTTTCAAATAAATTCTGTACGTCCCTTAAATTATCATTTTAAGCGAAGTTAACATAAAACTCGTAGCAGAAAACCAAAGCTTGCTACTTTCAAACTACACAACTTTTAGTTATACTTTCGAATATCGTTTTTAACTACATTTTCAGAAGAACGATTTATGCTTATATAGCCACAAGCTTAGATATTACGGTCGTTTACAATTCTCGTAAGGCAGACCAAAGGATTCAATAAAAAGCTACTATCAGCTACTGTCGATTGTTGATTGATTTCAAAATAATCTCTCCGGTTGCAGCCTCAACCTCGGAACAGGAAAGATTCTGATTACATTCGGTTCATCAGATAAAAATGATTTATTGTAATTCTTTTACTTTCTGACTGATATTAATGGATATATAGTATCACTGCCAGCAGAACAGATAAAATGATAACCGGTGTGCGTTTGTCTAAATAACGTTTGTGTTCACAAAGCCTTCAATTTTAATTTATTTTCAGCTAGGTTGTATTTATATTTAACAGCCTGCTTTAACTACGGATATTTCTATTCCATCTAAAAGCTTATAGATTGAAACTTACCTGGAGCTAGTGATTTAAAAAAATTGTTGACTAGAGTAACGACCTAACCTAGATATTCTCCAAACGTGGCAGACACAGTAGCCTCGTCGCCAACCGGACACTACGATCTAGAAAACAGCTTCTGTTGATATTGTTTAGGTTAGGTATTACATAACTTTAGGATTACATACACAAGTGTAACATACCAAGAGTAAGAACGCAGTACCTCTTAATTTACATTTTCTACGAACTTTAGAATGTTTTGCTTAGCTTGTCTGGATTTATTGAGGAAGTTAAATAGTAATAGTTTACATAATTTATTTAAAAAATTGTAGAAAGTGTAGTTGGTGTAGTAGCTGCTATGTACGAAAAACTTTGGGAATAGAGTTATATATTCACTTACATATTCATCTTCCAGCTATTAAGGTTATTTTACATTTGTTGAATTTATCATATTTTGCAGGATGTGGCCAGTTGCTAGCCACCGTTTGCTCGCCACCGTTTCCTAGCATGCCGTTTGCCCACGGGTCTCTACGATCGACTATTTGCTCGCCGGACAGATAGTCGCCAAGCAATTTATTCTTAAAATAAAATATTATCCTGAAAATAAAGTATTATCCTTAGGCAAATAGTATTATGTTGTTGATAATTCTCAAAATCTTACATCTTTCGAAGGAATGTTGATAGTCAATGTTCTGTTATTTAAATTCCTATAGCGCAATATTTGTTTTTTTTTGATTCCTAATAAAATTAACTGGAAGTGTGTCTAATTTTTGTGGTTTATTGTTATAGAAACATCATTTTGTTTCCAAGAATTACTTAGTTTGTGAGCAAGTTGTCAGTCGAGGAAACGGATGGCGAGCTACTATCTTGGCGAACATCTTTACCAACGAGCAATCGGCAAGCAAACAATCGGTGGCGAGTAAACGGCAGCGAGTAAACGGTGGCGAGCAAGCGGCGGTGAGCAAACGGCTCTATAGAACACTATAGAACTTTCATATCCATATATTGTTTTGGATAGGAAAATATTCAGAACGACAATTGAGTTTTCGGATTTTAGAACGCGTTTTCCAAATTAAATAGATTTCAATTCCATTTTTCGGTGATATATCGGTAAAAATGGAAAAAACTATAATCAAAACAAGTACATTTAAAGTAATTTATGAAACAACAAAAACTACTTTCAACGCCTTATTCAACGCAGAAGATAGAATTGGCGATTTGTTACAATCAGGCATTTATAAATTAAACTGTTCACAGTGTAATTCTGTATACATAGACCAGACAATTAGAAATTTTGATACCAGATACAAGGAACACATACGCTCATACAAATACGAACACGCAGAAAAATGTAACTACCCTAAACATAATTACAACACAATCGTGCATTAAAATCAAATAATATAATAACATTATATATACTGGAGGCCTTTCAAATTCACAAACACACTTTAACAAATACATATTTAATGAATGAGCAAATGGAGCTCATAAATTCCCCGCTGTTGAAAGTTTTGGAATAAAAGACCTGATCCAAGTCCGAAACCAAGATCCTGTGTTCTGTTACCATAGCTACAAAAGTCTAGAATGTTAAATTCGTCTGAAAATTACATTTTGCTTGTCGAAATACGTAAAAAGCGTAGAAAACAAATAAATCCTGTTGAAATTGAGTCTATTATTATTATTAAAATATAATTTTTTAGATCTCTCAGCAAAGTAGTTTTCGATGAAGCAGCAGCTAATTCTACAAATGCGGTTAGAAATTTTGTAAAAATTAAACACAAAAACTATACAACTTCTCTTTCTATTATCTATGGCCTAACGGCCTAAAGCATCAAGTTCTTCATGCATCTCCTACAGGAGTAAAGACGTTGCCGTCGCTTGCCATTGTCTTGCCTTCCTATTCTAACCGTATCCTTGATGTTGTCTTCCCATTTGATTCGGATCTACCTCAGACTCTTCTTCCTTCTGCCCTCGTTTGGTAGTCTTACTTATGGGAACTTGCATTATCTATGTCCACAATATATCAGTGGAAAACGAAAATGTTCTTTACAGTGGCTCCATTGTTCAAGTAACCAAATGTAATCGCTAGGCTAAATCATAAGTTACTTATTCGATTCATACTATATCTATGAGCTCAGCTTGTAACTTGAACGTTAAGATTTTTCGTTTGAAGAAATACCTTAAAAATATGTTGAATGATAAGAGACGCGCTAAAGTAGTTTAAAATATATTTTAGTACAGCACCTTCGCTAACAGCAAAAGCAACATCAACTTTGGATTTTTAAATAGCATAGTACAATTGCATACCTTGTACATTGTAAAGCATATTGTTCTAGTCCTGACGTAGATCAGCAGATAATCCCCAACTTCTAACTGGCCATTTAAATAAAGAGTCTTTCCTGATACTGATACTGGAAGTAAGATAAGGTAGAAAATATACACTACTTTATAAGTCTGTTTTCATATGCACTGAAATTTTAACAAAAATATATTCAATTATGATGTGATATGCGAGATGATCTAGTATACTTTCCTACTGTTCTAAGGATATTTTGTATGTTGTTTACTGGTACGCAGATAAGGCAAGGTTGGGTAGCACTGCACTACAACATAAAATACACCTAAACCATGTGCAATGTGCATGCTAGTTGATTGTATATAAAGTTATTATTAATGTAGTGTACAGTATAATTATTTTGTTCATCTGTAATTAATATTGTTACATAAAGTAAATTCAGTTAACCTTCTGGTACAAGGGCTATAGTGAGTATAATTAACCTTTAGCTACACGCGCTGGTGTATTTTGTACATCACGCGCAGAAAACACGTAATTAAATATTTTAAGTTGGCAGCAACGACACGATGGTGCCATCTAACCTTTTATTATAGTGTCTAGAAAAACCGACAGTTGTTACAGCGAAGCGGGTGAACGAGGTGTTTCGCATTTTCTTTGAAATAAAGCAGAGACGTCGTGGTGTACAAAATACACGGCGCGTGTAGACATGTAAGTAAATTTTCAAATGTTATTTTATTATAAATATGAGGTTTTTCTGTTTTGATGTTACAAATTTAATGTAGTTTTTTAAAAGGTACGTCACGTGTTATTTGTTTAGGGATTTTGTCAAAATAAGGAACCCAAAACGCCTTACGCAAGAGGAATTAGAGGCTTTGGCACAAGTTATTTTTGATGATGATTCGGAAGAAGAAGTGGGAGATTACGAGTATGCAGATACATCAGAAGAAGAAGTTGTAAATGAAAGCGACCACAGCTCAGCTTCGGAACAGGAGTTTGGTAATCAAACTGCTGATTCTTCAGACAGTGAGGTTGAAGGGGAAGGGGAATATTTTGTGGCAAAGGATAAAGTTACACGTTGGAGCAAACGCCCACTTGTATCTAAATTTAGTAAAGTTGGTAAGCAAAATATAGTAAGAATTTTTCCTGGACCAAAGCAGTGCGCTCGAAATATAACTGATGAAAAAAACGCGTTTGAAATGATATTTACCGACGATATCATTGAACAAATTTTGCTGTATACCAATATCGAGATTGAAAAAATGCGAGTAAACTTTGACAGAGCTCGAGATGCAAAAGATATTACAAAAAACGAATTGTTGGCATTTATCGGATTGTTGTATTTAGCTGGGCTAAAAAAAGAAAACCATACTCATTTTCTCGAGCTATGGACCAAAGATGGGACCGGATGCGAAATATTTAGGGCCACTGTGGGATGCAACAGGTTTCTATTTATATTGAGCGCTATACGATTTGACGATAAGGTCACCAGAACTGAACGAAAGAAAGCAGATAAACTTGCAGCCATACGGTTTGTTTTTAATCGTTTTGAAGAAAATTTTCAAAATAACTATTATCTTGGTGCACAAATGACGATAGATGAAATGTTAATACCTTTTCGTGGCAGATGCAGTTTTATCCAATACATACCAAGCAAACCAGCGAAGTATGGGATAAAGGTATTTGTGCTATGTGACTCTAAGACCTTTTATGTTACCAATATGGAGATATATTGTCTAAAACAGCCTGAAGGACCCTATCATACATCCACTCAACCAAGTGACGTAACTCACCGTTTACTGGAACTATGGAAAGGTAAAAATAGAAATCTGACCTGCGACAATTGGTATACCAGCTATCCATTGGCAAAGGAGCTACTTGCGCAAAAAGGTGACATTGGTAGGAACGTTGAAGAAAAATAAGAGAGAGAGCTTCCACTAGAGTTTCTGCCGGATAAAAAGAGACAAGCAGGATCTTCCAAATTTGGGTTCCAAAAAGATATCACCATCGTGTCGTTTACTCCGAAAAAGGGTAAAGCAGTAATCTTGCTGTCATCAATGCATAGTAATTCGGCAGTAGATGCCGAAACCAATAAGCCAGAAATTATTCTGGACTATAACTCCAACAAAGGTGGAGTCGACACGGTTGATCAGATGTGCAGCACGTACTCGGTATCTAGAAGAACCGGAAGGTGGCCATTGGCTGTGTTTTTTCAGCTGCTTAACATAGGGGGTATACATAGTCAGATCCTGTACATTGTACAACGCCAATCATGTCGAAAATCCACACAAATACAGGAGAAAATATCTAAAAGCCTTAGCAATGTCTTTGATGAAACCTCACCTCGAGGAGAGAGCAGAAATGAAAAGATTGCCATCCGACATACAGCTTTTCCTAGCGAAATACAGAAGGCCTATGGAGCAACGCGACGAAGAACCGCCAGCAAAAATACGAAAAAGGTGTTTTTGTTGCGGAAGACAAAAGAACAGAGTAACAACAATTTCTTGTAATACATGCAATAAGCCGGTGTGCAAAGAACATTCTGTTATAACTATTATTTGTTCAACGTGCAAATTCTCCACATAATTAATGAAAATAATCTAATTAAAAATTTTAGGTTCAAGGATTCTTTGATTTTTTCAATTTGTATTGTATTATATAAGATTTTTAACACATTTGTATACTTTTTTTGTTTATGTTTGTATCTACAATAAATCAATTCATAATTTAATTCAGTGGTTTATTACAAATTGCTTTAAAAATTGATATTTTAATCGTGGTGTATAGAATACACCACGCGTGTCCTTATGTTATGTTTTAGGGCGCGTGTAGTTAAAGGTTAAGTTTGAAACATCTACTAATATACGGAAAGAGTTTTTAGAAATATCGAATGTAATAAAATCTAAATGTGTACTTATAATTTATTTGCGCAACCTATTCCCGACTATTTATTTTATTGAAACAAACATCAAGAATCAGAACAATGTAGATATAAGTATACACTACATATAAGTTCTGTAAGGTAATTTGCGAGCTATTGAAGTGAAAAAATAGGACCAGCGGCGTTACCCTGTGGATTTCAGTGGTCGATTGTTATGTAGCAAGGCAATTTATTTTTAAGGCAATTGAAGGCAGGCATTTTGAGGGGTATTTCAGTAGATAAGTTTGAGTTTGCTTCCTAGCGATACTGATATTTAATCGTACGTTTCTAAATATCTTCCTGTACATGTAGAATTTTTGTCAATATGTAGAGATATAACCATAACCTGACCAAACCTATCCCAGCTAGTATATGAACGTATCCTATGTTTTCTAGGATACATCGCCCGCCGAACTAACAGTCTAAAGAAAAACATCGTTATGATAAAGGAAACGGCAGAAGAAGGCGAGGAAGGTCACCTGAACATTGGGTAGATATGAGAGCTGTTCTCTTTCTGATGAGCCTAGTAAAGTAATATACATTTATTTATAATTTTTCAAAGTACTCCCTTCCACAGTCAATGCATTTTTGCATCCGTGAAAACCAATCTTTAAAACATTTTCTCCAATCCTCCCGCGATAGGTTATTTATTTTATTTTCAAATGCGTCAACTGTTCCTTCGACCGACGTACAACGTAAACCCCGAAACTTATTTTTTACACTTGGAAATAAGAAAAAATCATTAGGTGCTAGGTCTACACTATACAGCGAATGACCCATTATTTCAACGTTTTGGGTATTCAAATAATTAGTCGTTTGAGCAGCAGTGAACTCCCGAGCGTTACCTTGATAACAAGATGATCCTTCCTCTTTGACGTTTTTCGCGAACATTTTGGAGAACATGAGGCAATCGAACTGTAGTGAACCATTTAGCATTAACAGTGCGACGATACTCCACTACTACAGTGGAAACATGATCTGCACTATGCCACACGGTTTTCTTTTTGAACTGGAGTCAAATTGTGGGGAATCCAACGAGCACAAAGCGTAGGTACCATCAAATATTTGTGTACAATGGTGTCAGATGCTTTTACAGCAATCTTTAAAGTTGCTTGAATACCCCTGACAGTAACATGCCGGCCTCTTCAATCATACGTTTCGTACAAGACCAATATCCTTTCAGTAACTGCCATTTTTAGTTTAGGAGATCGAAAGTTGTCATTTAAGGAAAGTTGACCACGTTGAAATTCATTGTACCACCGCTTTACGGTAAGTTAGGGAACACGACTTGTTCCAAATACTCAATTGATTTCCTCACAACATTTTTTTCAGCTTAAACTACGGGTGAAATTGTAAAAATCACAGCTCGATAATGCTCTTTATTCAATTTCATGATTTCTTTGGGAAAGAATTACTTTAAAATTATGTATTTTAAATACCATCAAGTATGTTTGACAACTTTCACTATAATTAAAGTTCTAAACAACTACATTAAAATGTCAAGCAGAATTTGTTTCAAAATATCACAGCCTGCTGGATCGGCTCAGCGAAAAGAGAACAGCCCTCTTATAATCGGGAAAGTATTGAATGAAAGGCCGCGATCGGACATCCAACGAGCGAAAAATAGAAGCAAATGCAAAACTCTTGTAACACACAATGTTACTAATATCCAGTAGAGAGCATAACACTTCAAGACTGAGTTATCGTAGAAGGAAAGGAGGGTGATGGTTAAGGTTGGTGGTGCAGCTGACCGGAATGTTGTAGGATTTTTGTATTGGACATAATCGAACAACCAATTCCAAATTGTATTTCCAAATGGGTTTGTTATTAAGAAAGAGGAGAAATCTTCTGCCGAGCAATCAGTTCATCTTTCTAATTTTAAAATCAATTTTCTTTATCTTATATGTGTCGCTACCATGTAAATTTGTTGTCCAGGTGCAGTCCTAGACTTTTTGGGCATGTGGTATTACCATATTATCAATGTAGACCGGTGGGTACTGTTACTTTGTAATGTAAATGCGACATCGGTTGAACTACTTTCATTTAGGCCATCAGCTTACCCAGTCCTGCAAAGGATTTTTATGATTCTCAAGTTGTGAAGCAGTGGCTGTATCCAAATGAGTAGTCACGATAACTGTATAGCCAACAATTAAGTCTGCTGTAAACATCAGACTCAGTACGCGCCCCTGTGGAAACCCAGAATGAATAGGGTTTATTTCTGATATTTCTCCTTGATGTTTCTTTTAGTAGAATCGTGATGACTATTGGTACCAAATTGTAAAGAAATGTGTACATCTAGGTGTTTTTAATTTTAAGAACAAATTATTTCTTGAAAACTTTTTCGCGAACTTTTTTTAATCCTAATATATCTCTACAACAACTTATTTACTTGTACATATCATAATACAAAAGCGGAAAACGCAGAGGGACTTTCTGAAAACAACAAATAACGTACTCAGCTATTATGATTGGCACTATATCACCTAAATATGCAAAATATGTAAATTAATATTGACAGCAGTGAACTGCAATAAAGACACTTCATGCAAAACAGAAGGTTTTTCAACTAGAGCATACACATGTTACATAAAATTCCCGCTCACCAAATTTGCACAGCAAATTCATTTCTGCTAATCCTTTTCTCCTGTAACAATCAACACTCTTAGCTCATCAAAGTACATTTAACTCCACCCGTTTGCCCTTCAGTTATCTGCTCTATATCGGAGCTCTGTTAATACGTGCAATACAATTAAGGGGAGATTTTATCACCTATGATAAGTATCTCTTTTATAAGCCAGTTAGGAAGAGAATGGTCTAAAGTCCCATTAGAATAATTCGTGACTTGTCGGTGATCTACATTTCGGTGTTTCGTCTTATTGGCTGTCTTTGGGATTTGACTGAATGTCTTTAGCTGGGTATTTCAAATGAAATTTCATTTTTGCGAAATCCATTTCACATACAAAAATAGAATTGCAATTTTTATTATTGAATATCATGATTTTTTCCTATTTAGATATTCACATACGAGTATGACTCATCATTTGTTGTCCCTCATGTAGAAGCAAAAGACTTAGATATTTGAAACAATTTTATTTGTCAACATAATCCCCAAAGACATTAACACACTTAGTGTAACAATGATAGAGAGCTTGAATGCCTTTGGAGAAAAACACTTTGTCCTGAACTGCAAACAATTTATTCACAGCAGCCATCACCACATCATCGTCCGAAAAACAAGTTCTCTGAATATGTTCTTTTAATTTGGGGAAAATGTGAAAGTTACTCAGTGCCAGATCTGCTAAATATGGGAAATGTTCTAAAATTTATAATTCACCATTGTGGATAGTAGTCACAGAAAGCCAACTCTCGTGAGCGGGAGCGTTGTCTTAGTGGACCAGAACGCCACGTTTTAATTTCCTACGCCTTTTTTTGCTTTACAGCCTCACGAACGTTTGGTATGAGTTTTGCGTAAAAAACTTCCGTTATAGTGACACCACGTAAATAATCAACAAGAATACCTTTCTCAGAATCGCAAAACACTGTTGCCATTATCTTTCTGGCCGATGAAGTTACACGGAACTTTTGTGGGAGCGGGGAACGACGATGCCGCCATTCTATACTTTGCCGTTTGACTCTGGATCAAGTTCATGAACCCAGGTTCCATCTACAGTTGCAAATCCTTCCAAATATCTATCTAAATCCGTGTCCATTACTCTATACGTTTTCGTAACAGTGAGAACACTGATCTGCTTCTAAACAGGTGACATTTTGGGAATCTATTGTGGGCAGACCTTTTTCAGACCCAATTCCTCTCGCAAAATTTTCTAAACTATTCTAAGGGAATGCCATATGTCTCAGAAATATACTTGACCGTAATTCTCCTATTACTCAATTCCATATCATGGACCAAATCAATATTTTCTTGAGTGACCACAGTCTTTGCTAGTCCACCACCTGGCGCATGTTAACACGACTGCCTTTCTAATTTAAAATTCCGGCATTAATTCTTAATTACTTCATATGGCGGGGTAGAATCACCCACCAAACCGGAAATGTTATTATAGACTTTCTGCGGTGATAAACCCTTCTTAAAAAGGAATTTTTCACAGCGAGTTAGTCAATTTCAACAAAATTACCAGCGTTACAGTAATATTAAATGTATAATTTTTATAAACAAGAAGATAGGCACCTGAAACTTGACTTACATAATCTTAATAACTGAAACACCTGTTGAAAAGATTAAAACCCATAATAGATAAAAGTAACCTGATTGCTGTACACCAGTTTGGCTTCAGAGACCAACACTCAACGATAGATCAGGTCCATAAAATTACGGACATCACAGAGAAAGTATACCAGGAAAAAAGGTCTTTAGATATAGCCCAGGCATTTGATAGAGTTTGGCATGAAGGACTAATACATAAATTAGAGACATGATTTCCAAAACAATTTTTAGATATATTAAAATCCTATGTAACTGAAAGGATGTTTATGGTAGAACAAGAAAATGATCTCTCAGTTATGAATGAAGCAAAAGCGGGAGTACCACAGGGAACTGTATTGCGGCCAATTCTCTGCCTGATATACACCTGTGATATACCATGAACTGAAGAGAGAGTATTAGCAAACTTTCTCAGATGATACGGGAATCCTTGCAGTTGGAGACAGCGGTGAGGAAGCAGCCATAAAACTACAAATAGCAAGTAAAAGTGCTTGGCCTAGAAGGTGAAGAATTAGAATAAATGAAGGCAAATAAGCATAAGCACAACGTAATAACAATTAATAATAACAACATACTACATAGCAATACGGCGAAATACTTGAAGATGAAGCTCGACGCCAAACTCAAATGGGAGAAGAATATAAAAAAGAAACGAAAAGGACTATACATTAAATATAAGAAAATATGCTGGCTTATTGGAAGGAAATCTCAGTTGTCGATACGAAACAAAATTGTAGTATACCAACAAATATTAAACCCCGTCTGGACATATTGGATCCAACTATGGGGATGTGCTAGGAAGACCAATGTAAGCATAATT
Source organism: Limonius californicus (assembly GCA_014611495.1). Lineage (NCBI taxonomy): Eukaryota > Metazoa > Arthropoda > Insecta > Coleoptera > Elateridae > Limonius > Limonius californicus. The sequence goes on along the minus strand of JABXWE010002540.1, from coordinate 11,071 downwards.
CAAACACTTTAAAACAAAGTTATAAGAAATATTGTGGATGCCCCATGGTATGTACGGAATGATAACATACATAGAGATCTCAAGCTGCCGACAAAAATAGAGGAAATAAAGACGTTCGTAACACGACATGAGGAGAAACATCATGGTCACATCAACCTTGAAATTCTAAAACTTCTCGATAACACCAATCTGGAGCGAAGGCATAAACGGGTTAATCCGTTTGAATTTTTATAGTGTAACTGTGAAACAGCAATAGTGCAACAATTACCGTGCAAAACAGAGTGAGCTGTGGTACCACGTGAAAATAGTGTCGACACTTTAGAATCTGAGTAAAGACCGATGGGACTTCTTAGCAAATAAGTAACGACGGTGATAAGGTCAGAAGTGAACTAAATTGGTTAGTCGACTACGCCTAGCGTTTGCACGATTTCAATTTAAAAAAATTGTAATACCTTCTACCTTAGGGACAATTATTGATAAGCCATTCTCGAACTTCATGAAATAAATGGTAACACAAACTATTTCATCTTGTGCCCAAAAATATTTAATTCAATAACAAAAAATTTATAAATTATTACTAATACAAAATGTAAAGACATTATATAAGATATTTTATAAGAGATTCTATTCAATAATAAAAATGTAAGGAAATGTTGGGCAACTCACGCAATTAATGAAACAGATTTTCTGTTAACTTTTGTTTGAGAAACAAGTAACTCTGGACAATACCCTTATTCAGCCATTGTTTCATAGCGGAGTTTAGGCGATTGTTCTTTTCGTACAAGATTCCCTGAATCAACTTTAATTGGTTGGAAGTTACTTGGATGCTTTGCTGTTTTTGCTGCGGGAGTAGAGGAAACGTAAAAGAAATAGTTTCTTATAAAAAATATGTTAAAGTGTTTAAGTGGATTTATACGGACTACAACAAAAGCCTTTTAGTATTCTCATTTGTTCAATTTTCTGATATGTAAAAGCCCTTATTGGAGAAATTAAAAAAAAATTGCTTTATTGATTACTATTTAATATTCAAAATTTAAAACTATATAACATATATAAAAATAGTTCTTTTAGATATCAGGATGATACATAAAAATTATGTAGAAAATACGAAGAAAAGGGCATGAAATTAATTTAAGTCTAGATTGCGATTTTAACTATAGTTTTCTTCAAAGTATATCGTTATTGCCTCGCCGAAGGGTGTCTGGTAATCCCTGGTTAACATTTAAGGAACTTGTACATGCAGGTAAAATAACAGGCTCGGCTTTAGGAATTGCATATGAAAGTTCAATATTTTAAAATATCCATTTAATTTAGGTTTAAATATTTATTTACCTCTTAATATTAGTAAAATTACAACATAGAATTACAATTACATAAAACATTAAACACACTAATTTTCTGGTGTGCCTATTTTACACTGACAGGAATTGTCACCTGAATGCGGCCGGTATTTCAAGCCGGGTTTACATGTAGCTTGTGAATGCTTGTTCTACAAGTACCTTTCTTTCTGCCTGGAAGACCGTAGGATATTTGCCTAGGGCAAATTTGAGTTTGACTCTGGGTTTGTCACCATATACACCGGCGCCGATACCTTTCCTATTCCGTGACCCGTCTGTATACCAAACTAGACCACCGGGTTTAAGAAAGTGCCGACCGTCTGAGAACCATTCTTCCCGGAGAGGGATGTGAACCTTATAGGGTATGCTAAAGGAGAAGTAGGAGGTCATGTAATCACTTCCTATTAAAGAAACGGGAGTTGTCGCCTTCAACTTGGAGGTAACTCTAGCATGTCCTACGTTTTCCTGAGTTGGTTTCCATTGCCCCGTCCACATCAGCCTATGCGTTGCCGCTCGAGCCTCGGCCTCAATCACAAGGTGAAGGGGCTTGAGTCCCAACAGCACTTCCATGGCCGCTGTCGCGGTTGTTCGCATTGTGCCCGTAATGCCCAGACAAATCAATCTTTGCACGCGGGCGAGTGTCGTCCTTGCAGTGGTCAGTTCTGATCGTGGCCACCAGATAAGGGCGGCGTATGTTAGCAACGGGCGTTCTACAGCCGTGTAGAACCAGAATACGATTCTAGGCTTCAGCCCCCAGGTTTTGTCTAAAGCGCGCTATCACCTCCAGTAGGATGCGCAGGCCCTTTGTTCTTGTCTTTTCACATTACTTTTCCAAGTTAGTCGAGCATCAAGGACAACGCCTAGATATTTGACCTCACCTGTCAAGTCAAGGGACTTGTTGAAGATGGAGCGTTCTCTATAACCTGTCGTCTTCCGTTTTGGTGTGAACAGGACCAGCTCGGTCTTTGATGGATTGACCGACAATTGATTCCTATTACACCAGTCTTGCACAATATTTAGGGCACCTTGAGTAGCCTCGCTTATTGTGGCGAGAAATTTACCGGCTATAAGCCGTGAGTGTAAAACCCTCGCTCGTTGAGACGCCAGAGGCGGCCATCAACCACGAGGCACCACTGTGGTGACACCACAGGAGCGGCGAGAGAACGTCTCCCTGTGGGCAACCGCGGGCGGCGATATACTCCCACAGAGTCCCTTCTGAGCGTGGCTTTGGTGTTTCTGTGTTTGAGCATGAAATCGATCCACCTAGCTATGGTGGGTTCGATTCCACGCTCTAAGACATCATTGTGTATGGACGCTCCTTCGATGTCCAGATATGTACCAAGAGCGTACTCTCCATGAATAAGCACCTCTCCGACCTTGTGGGCGATTTGGTGAAGGGCCGTCTCTGTGGATTTGCCTCGTTGGTAAGCGCGTTGATTTGGATGTAGTTGGTATTGTACCAGACATCCGTCTCGAATGTGGCGGTCTCTCAGGATTTCCTGCACTTTCAGTAGAAAGGAGGTAAGGCTGATTGGTCTAAATGCCTTTGCCTGGAAGTAAGAGTCTTTACCTGGTTTAGGTAGGAATGTGACTGTGGCCGCTCGCCATGGAATAGGTACATATCCCCTTGGCAATGCAGCCAGTAGTGTGTGATAGAGAGGTCTAACTAGCATTTCCATCCCTCTTGAAGGAGGGCCGGGAAAATATTAGGGCCTGCAGCTTTGAAAGGGACAAATGTTGATATCGCCCATTTTGTGCGGTCAAACGTTGCGACTTTGGAAGCTACTTTCCAATCATTAGTCGTAGGTCTAATCTGGGGAGCCTCCATAGTTGGTGTATTGTAGGGGCCCAGCTCCCTGGAATCATGGAAGTGGGACTTCAGAAGGAGCCCTAATACCTCCTCATTGGTTGTGCACCACTGGGAAGTTGTAGGGCTCCCAACCTGCATCGCGTTGTTTGGTAAGAACCTTACCAAATGACTCTCGCAATGCGGTCAGATAATTAAACGATTAATAGACAGACGATTCGACATCTTCTGCATGAAGATGTAGTGAAAAGGGACGTTTGTGGAAAGTTCATCCCGCACCGTTTTATCGATGAGCTAAATAGAGAATAATTGCATAGTACGCAAAATTCGTTGAGACTTGTTACAACAATACAGGTTTTCTTAACTGTACTGCCACTAGTCTTAGTGAACAGCTATATGTTTTTCAGCACGATTCTGAAACGACACACCCAAAGAGTTTCGATTGCAAAAATCTAGAATCGAAACCTTCTGCCCTAAACAGGGCATTATCCATAAATTTGTGTCTGAGGAAAAACAGTAAATAGTTGAAGAATTAATAAAGATATCATTGCTGCGCTTTTCTTAAGTACTAACGAATTTACCAGATACGAGTCCTTGCTTCTTGTTGAATGCACCTGCCCAGACTTCACTGATTGTAAAGTAATTTCGCATGAAACACACCGTTATTTGACTCTCCTATTCACCTGCCTTGGCACCGGCAAAAGTGTGTTTTCTTTCAGAAATTAAATTAGTTCCACAGAAATAATTTCACATAAATACAACAGCCGAATTCAAAGTAGTTTCCTCGGACGTATTTGCTTACTGTTTTCATGAACTTTTATAACATTGCAGTAAGCGTTTTAAGATAAACGGAGAATAAACATCAAATATGCTTCTCGCTATTTAAGTAGCGTTCTTTTTATTCAACCATTTCGGAGATTAAAATGCTCATCCTCCTAACTGAATTTGAGTAGCAGAACTTTAAAATAGTTTGTGGCAAGTTAAACCCCCAGAAAATTCAAGAAAAATAGGGCAGTTTTCTAAGAATATAATAAACTTTTTCGGCTGATAGCTATCTGTGAAGGTTGTGCTGAGGTAAAAAATATGATTTGATAAACATTGTTTTCATAGTACTATTCAAAATAAAACAATTGCGGTTACTCTGTTTAAGTATTGATCTATTCTAGCAGCGCTTTTAAATTTGTGGTAGTATACGATACATAGACAATAACGACGAAATCATTTTTCAAAAATAGTAGACTTGGCTGTCAAACAGCTAAGAATGTCCGGAACGATACGAGACAGATTTCAAAACATTGGGTAAAGGACGCTTCGCATTTCTTGTGTTGCTTGTAAAACGAAGCATATTTCCACATGTAGGTGCACTGTATTGAATATCTAGTATGGTTGAGACATTGAAAGATATAACATTATACGGACTTCTTGTTTTTATTGCCATTAACAGAGAAAATGTTGCTATTAATTGTCCTACTGGAATGGTTATAATTTGTGCTGAAGTTGTTAAAGATGCCCTGAAAACTTAAACAATTTACAGGAAAAGTTATTCAAATCCGCTTTTACCTAATGCACCGTTCTTGAGATCATGATACTGCCCATAATTAACGTAGAAACATACACAAACATCACGAACTTGACTTTGAGAAGTAGCCTCGCTTTGGAAATCGATGTTCCACCATTTACGATTTGGTGGAAATTACAACGACAGGGTTTACACTGTACCAAGTTCAATGTGTTCAGCTTTGCAATCAAGAAGTTGTTTCCTTGAATGTGTAAGCTACAGTGTTTTTCGTGATCATCTTGTTAATTTTCAAATTATGCTTCGGTAGTTACATGTGCTGGGTATTATAAATTCCCTTACTTACAACATTATTAATTGTATGTCTGACAGGAATACATCATTAATTTTACTAGGACATATATGTTGCTAGAAATAACTTACATATTAATTTCACACTACTGTGAAGGAATGCTTAAACAACTTTTAAACCGCGCTACAGTAAACATGTCACAAACTAATTCGCGTAACTTTCTGTGGGGCTATATAAAGCCACTGCTTGTGATTAATTTACTGAGCAGGAGGAACCAGCAGATAACTTTCAACGCATTGTTTAAGATTGTTAAAAATATTCGTGTGACAACTAGGACCAACAGCTTAAAGTAATCTTCGAATGGCTAAAAAAGAAGAATCTCCTGAAAAATATGTTGGCTTATGATATGTACGTTTAGATTGAGGGTATTTGTAAGCATTGCGGAACAATAAATATATACAATTGAATTGTACTTTCTGAAGCACAGCTGGTTGCCTACATGCTGCTATACTAGTTCACGCATCAGAGCAACGTTATGCAGCCTCCTATTAGTTAGTATTAGTATGGTGAATAAACAATGAATAATTTAATTTATAATAAGCTTTTGTAATTTTGCGCACCACATCTGCTGTGCTTTTGTTGCAATAAACAAGCGAATATACGGCACAGCTTACATGAATTAATTTAATTATAACTAATAAATTCATTATTTATAAGCTGTTTATTGATTTTTGCGATTGATGCATATTTCACTGTTTCAGTATGTACATACTGAAATATGTTTCACGGAATTGTGCAGCAACACGAATAGGAAAAACAAATAAATAAATAATCCTCCTACAAAATAGTTTTAATATTGCTTTAAACGGGAGCGTAAGCCACAGAAAAGCGTTTTCCGGTTCCAAAAATTGTTGCGTCTCATTAAATCCTGAGTTAGCTGTTTTTCTAAAATCAAGTGTCAAACGAAGAGAAGTTTAATAAAACAGTATTTCTAATTAACAATACTCAAAAATAAATAGTACTACGTGTGATTTAACTTCAATTAGTATGCGTTTAAACGTCTGTAGACATTTTAAAATTATCATGTGAAGGCAAAAGCGTTCGTCCAAGGAAATTTGTTAAATTAGTAGCGGAAAATTGCATATTTTGATTTTTCTGAACTTGATATCTTCTTCGAAAAGAACATTTTATATAGAAGTGTCACAAAATTCAAGAAGTTCTATTTATGCTCAATTAAAGTACTACGAGAAGTAATACAACACTGACAAACAATTTTGATGCTAAAAAAAGATAACATTATTTTAAATGTCATAGATTAATCTCACTAGCTTCAGTCCATTGCTACCATTTATTGATATTATTTCCCAAATACAATATGTACTGCGAACCCGCTTATGAGAACACACCAGCACTAGCACACTAGTTGGGTGCGATTGTAATCTATCTCAGGAAGTAAACGCAGTAATTCAACAATAATTTACGGCTAATGTGAATAGGATTAACCTGACTAATTTTACAGCTAACATAATCTCGGAAATATGTGTTCCCCTGCAATGAATAACTGAATAATGTCTGTCATCCATGTACAGTACTTGGAAACTAATTTATTTTTTATTATTATGGGGTGTTTCCAAAATAAACCACATACAGTGTATACGTTAAGCAACAAGTCAAAATAATCATGAAATACAAAAAGAAATTGATAACTTTCAAGAGTTGTTTTCCTTAAAAGGTGTTATTGATTCAAACATTCAAACAGCTGAATACTGCATAGTATTTGAATTTCTTGTAAAATAATTATTTTTAACTTCTACAAAATAACCCTCCAATGGAAAGTATGTAGTTTAAGCACCACGGTGCGCCAGCACATTCGCACTTGTTACTCGATAGTTATTGAATAGGCGGTTTTACCAATTGGCCACCTAGATCGCCAGACTTGACGAAAATAATTTCTTTTTCTTATGGAGACATTTAAAACATACTTCCTGCAACTACTGCTTACGATATGAGGCAACGTACCTACATAAATGTTCCTGGTACAATTTTTATTTAGTCGTTGCGAGCAGTAATTTTTTCATTTCTGAAAAGACTTGACCTGTTTGTTGAACAGAACGGAGATCACATTGAAAATTTGTTATAAACGAATACTTGAAATTAAATAATTTTTCTGTCTATGTGATTAAGAATAATAATGTTGTTACTTCATGTCTAAACCATGGCTGCTACTTTAGATGTTGGTACGCGCCAAACGAGCTTTTTCATGTACCCGCAACATGATAGGTGGAGAAAGGCTTACAGCTTTGCTCAAAGGAGTAGGGGATTCACGGAAATAGCTTACGGGAGGAAATCTTCCTGGTTGTGTACAGAGTAGATCAAAATTAGTGGGCGCACCTTCCAAATACAGCTTATTGCAGGTTCACCTGGAAGGCCGAGGAGCCAGCGGCTTACGGGAATCTAACTTACCTTTATTGTGCCTCCCTCCTGTTTATAAAGCTTGCAAAATTCGTACACACACAAATACAAAATATACAATAACAAAAGATGTAATAAATTTTAAAACTCATATAATTAACTTTTTGAGGGCAACTGGCGGTACAAAAAAATATGACAGCAAGTAGTAATATTATACTCAATACAAGAATTGGTGAAAAGGAATGTTCGATTAAGGGGAAGCTCGCCGCCCATGGTTTACGGTATTTAAAATATTTCAACAAATCTACGTGGCCAGTGGCGTCTGAATTTACAAAAATAATACAGTATGTAATTTCATTTACAATTAACAGCAAACAAAAAGAAATGACAATCAACGACTGAAGGTCGCCTCTTGTCGCCTTAAAAAAAAGGTTCAATCACTTAGAATTTTGCAGGTTAACGCGTACAAGGTTTTTTCACAACACAAAAATACTGCTTCCTTTACCTTGACTTTCGGTGAATGAAGTAGAGTGAGAGGCACAATTTCGGGCTTGTTTTCCAGATATAGATACAGTCTGGGGGTATTTTCAGGTCCGGGAAAAAGGTAGGCGACGTTCCTTGGGAGACTTTGGAGCGAAATAATTGCTAGTAAGCCCCTGGCGATTAGATTGCTTCCCAAAGGGGTTCAGACGGTTGAAATAACTGCTCCAAGAACAAACTTCCACGGGTTTATATATCGCTTATATCCGATAAAGATCGAAAGGACGATTACACTTAATTGTCCATGCACCAAAGCTTAACCCTCTCCTAATAAGCAAATCCGACTTGAAAGATTCTTGCCCAAAGAAAAATACATTACGATAAAACTCAGTTTAGAAGAAGAGCCGCGAAGAAAACCCTGGTCTTCGATGATCCGTCCGTCTGTGCCCAGAATTTAGTGCCTACTAAATTTTCTTAACGGCCCCCGTAGATGGACATGGGCGACCGGAGTCATTGAAGGTGTAAAATTGACTGCCTAAATAACTTACAATTCCTCTTCGCCGCAAAAACATCACCCAGCCTAATTTGTTCTAGAACGAAATTAACACGTGTGTTTTACGAGAAAAGCTTAAAAGGCAACATCTAGAAGGCTAGCGCTGCTAACAAAGGTATTCTCGGAAATATTTTGGTCGCCGCTAATAAACATGTCAAACGTTAGGTTAAATTTTGAAAGTGGCCGCTCATAAATTAAACTTTAAGAAAATAACGGAAACTGTAATAAACATAAAAACAGTCACTAAAATAGAAATTCGATTCCTATGGAGCGGCAATTAGAATACTGCTGTAATCCAGATGGAGCGGCACAATCAGATGAACGTAACGATATAAATAAACATTTAATAATTCAGCAGTTTGTAATGAAATAGTAAAAATATCTCTGAAAATATCGATTTTAGGTATAGGACACTATTCATAATCATTGTTGAGATTATCGTGACCATTCAAAAATGAAAAATATACAAAATGTTCTAGTTGAAAACATGCCTTGAAGTTGTTCTGCCATCGCGAGTCACCCTGTATATTTGATAAATGTTCTTAAAATGTGCGCTTTCTGGCAGTACATTGCTTTAAAAGAAGAAAAACTTCGAAATCATTTTAATAATATCAATATTGAACATTAATCCAGTAATGGGCAACCCTGTATAATGATGGTGAAGGTATTAAACATTCCTAGATGTACAACTGCTCTCAACTGCGACGTTAAATGACCTTTTATAATCCGCAATTATTGACGCATCCTGTAGTAGCTTAACCTTCTACATAGTTTTCGAGCATAAATATAAGCACTTTTAACTAGCTTTGATAAACACTTCGGCCGAACTGCGAAGTTATGTGTCAATATAAACTCCTTACAGGCACAGCAAGTTAAATTTTTTGTTTACGGACATGCTTTATTTGAACTACTTTGCTCCTAATTTTCCAACTATTCTCGAAAATTGATTTGTCATAAAACTGTAGCTTCTGTACTTTAATTACTATTTTTACTTAATTAGTAGCAGTGCAACAGCTCTTTTAATCAATATGTTTATTTGAATTACATTTTAAAAGCATTACTGCTGCATGTAACCTATAATATAAATTTTTCGATATATACAGATATATCTTTTCTATCAGAATTAATTATTGTATAGTATTTTCCTTTAAAGAAGATTATCACCATGATGGAATGTACAGTTTTGCAAATTAGTAATATTTCTAACCCTCTACTGTTTGTAATTATATGCTGATTAAGCTTAACACAAGTTGTTGAGTTAGTATACAGGGTATCAATTTGAAAACCTATAATGTGTTATATCTTTGTCAGTTTTCTATAAACAGTTTCTACAGCATGGAGGGGGAATAATAATGACTAATAGGGTATGCTTCCCCATTTATTTTCTTAGTCTCTAAATACATCAACAAAAAAATTTCAAATGGTAACACACCCACTTTGTGACAACGCCCAATACAGTTTTCTATATTTTATATTTAGTTCTTCTCCTTTCTTCTTTATATGCTCATTCTATAGTAGTTTGGTATACAAGTTTATTTCAAGATACTTAACTGTATTCGCATGCGTTATGATGCAGTTGTTAACTGTCACTGGCACGTAATCTTCTTGTTCATGAAGTTGATATGCACTAACTTGTTTTCGTTTAGTTTTATGTCCATGGTTTTGTCCATTTATCCACCTGGTTTGTGGCTTATTGTAATGTTTCTGCCGTTTCTTCAGTTACCTCGCCTACCGCTAGTATTGCAGTGTCGTCTGCAAAATTGGTTGACGGGATGTCGTTGGTGTAGAATAGGTATAGTATTGACCCTAGTACAGTGCCTTGTGGTACTCTTGCCTTACTTTCGAATAGGCCGGAGTATTCTTCTTGCTAGATCTTAAACAGTCTCTTTGCAAGGCAACACTTCAGAGTTCAGTAAATGGTTTAGGCAGATTTCTTCCTAGTGTATGATTTAGTCCTTGATTTAATACTTTATCAAAAGCCTGGGCAACGTCTAAGAAGATTTATTAGCAGAGTTTCTTCCCTTCAAGACTTTTCTGTATTGTATTTATTACCCTTGCTCTGCAGTTGAATGTTGGTATCGGAATCCAAACTGGTGTGTTGGAATCGGTTCTCTTCAACCTTTTGAGTAACAGTTTTTCAAATAGCTTTGAAATTATCGGTAACAGCGAGATGGGACGATATGATGCTGTTTTATTCGGCGGTTTTCTTGGTTTCTGTATCATTATGTCTTCGGCTACCTTTCAAACATTCGGTACATGTTTCAGTCGAAATGCTGAATTTATTATGATAGTTAGTTTGAGTATTCCCTTTCTAGGTAGGTGTTTCAATACTTTCCTTGTTATTAAATTAAATCCAGTAGCTTCCTTTGGTTTATGTTTTCCTTAACTTCTTTTGCCACTTCTCGTGTAGTCACCAATTTAGTTTCTTCTTCCACTCTTCCATCTTCAACATACAGCGCTTCATTTTGTAATGGCTCTTCGTGCGGTTGAAATATCTTTTTGGTGGTTTGTAAAGGCATCTGCATTCTGCTTGTTGTTTCTTGCCCAACCGTTTTCAGTCCTTAGTGGTGGTACCATAGTTATCGGTATTTTGATTGGTTGCCTTCCATATCGAATAGTCATTATCTTTGTGTTTTGTTACATTTTCAAGGTAGGTGTTCACCGAATCTATTTC
>JABXWE010002538.1:0-21805 GCA_014611495.1 Limonius californicus | reverse complement strand
GGGTATCTCTGGGCGTATAACTGAACTGCTCTTCTAGGGTTCTTTTGAGATTCCCCATAAACTAATAACATGTCGACTTTTTCGTTGTGCGTGAACATTTTTCAAAGTCAAATGACAACAAAACAATATTTGTCAACCATTAGTTTAATTATTGACAGATGCGATTTTTTTTTGTTTCCAAGGGCTACTTTGTTTCTTTCTGTGGTAATAATAGTAATAGATTATGTGTTGTTTAATGTTAAATTAATAATTAATACTAATTAATAATGTTTAATTATTGACAGATGCGACTTTGCTATTTGTTTCCAAAGGCTACTTGTTTAAATTTTGACGATTGCGAATTATCGATAATACTTTTTTTTACAAATTTGCTTATAATTTTTTAACGGAAAAAGATAGCAAATTTTTTTCTTCACAAAATTTGTTCAGAAAAATTAGCTCTTTTTAAATATGCCAAAATATGGGTATGTTACTGAAAAAAATTAATTTGATGACGTCATTACTTCAGTTTCCAAATATGGAAAAATATGAAAATTTGGCTTAAAATGGACCTTACTCAATCCCATTTAAGAACCTATTTTCAGATTTTTTCTATCGTTTTTCCTTTTCTTATGATTGAGCTGAGACATCGAGTTTCACTCACCCTGTACAATTGTCCTAGAACAAGCATTTTGAAGATCAAATCAACTTTTATTACAACCTTTTGAAAGAGAGGCATAAATGCTAAAAGCGTAAAAATCGCATTTCGAACGTAAATATTAGGGTGTTCTTTTAGGGTAAATGTTTTATACTAATTAATACAAAACAGGTTTTGTCGATCTACGTCATTGAAAATGTGCACATGCACAGAAACATAAAGAAATCAAATAAATATTAGAGAAAGCATGTAGAGGCTTTCAGTGTAACTTATTTCGTTTCTAAATACAACTGAACAGGAATTTAATCATTATTCCTATGTGAAATGTTAATGTAGAAGAAAAAACAACTTAATGTAATTAAAACATGAAGACAAGTCTAACGTACTCGGCGGTTTTGTTTATTTTCTATTCACTGAGTATAAAAATAACCCATTCCTTCTTCAACTTAGTAAATTCTATTCGTCCGCTGCCAATTTCCTTAATGCATGTTGTGTAATTAACAAACATAACAAAAATATCCTGTGACAATGTTGACAAAAAGTGTAGCGTGACTTGGAGACACTCCCTTAAGAGAATATTTTCTTTCTATTTGCATTTGCTTTCCACCAAAGGCTGATTAACATATCGAAATTTGTTCCGACAGTTTACGACAGAGCACTTTAGGACAAAACCATTTGCATGTAAAAACTAATTTGATGGAAATTAATTATGTGGCTGTATATTCGAAAACACTAAATCAAATCTGGAGTTGGCTGCAATCCATAAAAGCGCGAATTAGGTATTGAAATAAAAATTTCAGCGCGCAAGATTTATATTTTATCCCCTTTCTTATGGAAACCTGAAAAAATGCGTCTGCCCAAAAGCTTGAGTTATAACGTAATGATGAGAGAATCTTTGCGTGACCAGATTACCATATTAGCACGAGCATCCCGGAAAGGCCAACCTATTACTATCATATTTGCAAGCACTTTGCGTTTGAATTCTGTTCGTGTTGATTAACACATTCGCCTTTTCAACTTGATGATTTGGAATTGATTAATGGCTTGCCGTAATTTGTATTGACTTTTCTGCAACTGCTGATGGATAATAAATTCACATTTTATTTCCCATCCATTAAAATTGTATTTAGACCAGATCTCCTTGTAGCCTGTAATGTACTTCATTAGTTTAATGAAAGATGTTTGATTTAGAATTGCAAATAAAATGGTACAGTCGTTGTTTTTTTGTTGCAGGTTTGGTTATCCTACATGATTTGCACCACCATTTGCGAAATGAGACTTATCGCATCTAAGGTAATTATAAAAATATAAATTACTAAAAGTGTTACTTCTACATAATATTCTGTTTCAGATACTACAACTATATGACACATGAGATCCCAGTTTTCAAACTCAAATGGAATTCAGTAGTAATTTTATTCTGTAGGTCGAACTGGTTTATCAGTTCCATAATATTTAATGCAGTTTAAGTTTTGTTATGAGTCTGGGATTATATATATTAACCTATATCCGAGGACATTTAGGGGTTCACAACACCCCATATATATATTTTAGATATATTTTGATTGTTTGGTTAGACATCAGTTCTAGGTTATCGTTGCGTCAATACAACTTCAATTTTTCCTTTACAAATTTTGAGCCAATTTTTATATGTGGGGGTGTCACTAAACCCTATCTGGTCCACCGAGTTTGTAATAAGTACTTCGCTTAAAATGTGTAACAGAACCTTTAGAATCTATGAAGAGGAGCAAGAATATTTACAAGACTTAATGCATGAATCGGATAATACCCCAAAGCAATTAGTGATTCGGAGGTGGAGGAAATCGATCATTTACAAGAATGAAGTGCTAGTAAATCTGAACAATAACTTTCGGATTCATCAGAGACAGATCCAGAAGGGAAGTTTGATAAATTTACATGGGCAAAGATAAAGAAACTGAATGGGGATGATTATGTGCATCACAAACGTAAAAACACGGACCTAAAACATAATAACAATAATTTAACTGTGAAAATGTAATTAATTGTTTAAGGAACCGACTACAATTTTTTATAAAATTTTGTACCCATTAAAATTAGTAATAATAAATTTAACAATGTGATACAAATGATCTAATTAGAATATATATATAACTTAATTTACATTTCAAGTACTTAAACAATTATTAGATATACATTTATGTTAACCTTCCAGTAGTCGCACGGGGTCTCATAGATCTGAAAATTCTTTTTTCAGCTATAACTCTGCAATTTTTTGATCTTAGGCTTGGTCGTTTTCGGTACCTTTCGATAGAGTACTCTCTTATGCTCATGCGAATGCGCATTAGTTTAGGTGTATTTTTTTGAGAATTACCACCTGTGAGCCAAGTGAGGTGTCCTTGTAAGTGAATACATATTAATGGTGATGGTGATGGTTGAGCTGATTTAAATCATTTGATTCCTTTTTTTACACTAAATGAACCTTATTTTCATTATTTAAATAATGACATATGGCATTTTTAAAGTAATATTTAAAAAAACAGAAAATATTAAGATAATGTCAAGAAATGTACATTTTGCTTTGATATTATTTTGTGAATTTTCAAATAAAGTTAGAAGTTAAAATTTTGTGACGAATGTGTGTTATTATCCTAATAAACAAATATATTCAGTAATGAGCAATATATCTCAATTAGTATGAGTGCAAAAAATCAGAATACCAAGGGGTCTGAGAGACCTACTGCGACTACCGGTGACCAGATAAAAGGTGCGACTACTGGAAGGTTAAATATTAAATAATGTATTCAATATATATATATATATATATTGAATACATTATTTAATGTTTAACATAAATGTATATCTAATTTTAAGTACTTGAAATGTAAATTAAGTTTCTGTATTATTTTCTGAAATGGTAGATTTATAAAATCTCTACCACCATTCTCTTGAGAAAAGTACTGACGCATAGACCAGGATTGTAGAACTCGTTGATTTTGTGTTCAGAACACTTAAGTTTAGACCTGTATTTGTGTATATGTCATCTTCTCAGTGTGACATTCAATACATTTGTGAACATACTTAGGCTTGTAGGGTTCCAGGAGTTGACTGGTCGTGTCCTACAGTAACATTATACTTCGAAAACACTCTTTTAATTAAACTGTTTGCTTGTAATACCCTGGTAGCTTCAGGTCAGTATCGTCAAAAGTTTGATTTATATGATTTATATGTTTATTGGTAAATGACAAAACAACGTCAAGTCACTGGTGACTGGTGACGCGGTACGATCTGGTTGTCTATAGGTCACCAGTGACCCAAATACCAACGATGTACTAGTTATAATTTGGCAATAGACTATACATAATTAGAATAGTTGTAGTAAATTGTAAATGATTACAGTTTATTAGAAACAGAAATTTAAGTATAATATATTATATGGTACATCAGTAATAGTGTAGGTAGAAAACTACACAGTAATGAAAAAAACAGAAAGTAATCTAGCCCATATAATCTTCTTAGGGTGCTTTATCTCTTACGAGACGTAGCGACCTTCTCTCCTATGCCTGTGTTGCGCGTTTGGAGTGCCACAGACATAGAGGACTTACAGCTTAACGTGGGCTCCGAACCACGGGAAATATAACCACTTTGATTTACTAGGCAGAATACTTCTTATTACATGATTTACAATTTCATTAGGGAGTCACTGTTTTTATACAAAATGCATTTTATATTATAATTTAATAATACAAAACTGTATATTTCGAACTCAGAAAATACTAAATTCTGTTAAAAAATGTATATACGTTTCTGTAGTCTATCTATCTATCTATTACTTGAACCGATAGAATTAGCCTGGGATTTAAATTAAGTTCTACTAGTTCAATAAGTGTAAGTACGTAGAACCGCGAAAATAAAGTAATAATCTATTTGTATGTAAACTGTAAAAATAAAGTAGTAAAACGAGTTTGATTTGCATGCAGTTTTCATCATTTTTAGGATAGAAAAGTTTAACGAATGAATTTTCTGCGTTACAATATTGGTTATACTAAATTTAAAAATATACGTTATGAAAGGGCAAGGGCATACGTACTGACAAGTGAAATATTGTTCCTATTTTTTATTTCTAAATAAAGAAGGTATAAGATATTAACCTACGAATATCAATTAGTTCTTGAAGATTAGAATATTAGTTCCTATTTTCAGTTTCGACTGCAGGTTTAAGGAGATCCTAATGTGACCAAATATTAAATGTAACTTTTGACAACCACACGTTTCGACAAACCATTACATTCGTTTCCTTGTCCTTTCCAGAGGTTAGGGTCGTCTACCTCTAAACTCTGAAAAGCAACTGCAGCCAATGTAAAAAGCAATACGTATAATATACGATAAAATACATTAAGTCTAGGCATGATTCTGTTTTATATTCTTTGAGGCTTTCGTGGTTTCTCGAACTGTCAATATTACAATTTACTTTCGGCTTAGAACGCGTCGTCATTTGGCAACTACACCCAGCATTATCAGGTAAGGACCGACTTGAAGGCTTGTCGGCCTTTACAAGCATTTGCTCTAGAAGTTTGAGCAATATTTGTTCGTAGGCCCTGCCTGCTTAAAGAGGGCCGTGTGCTTAGATTATTTAAACCTAGGGAGGACAAGGATTTGATCTTAATATATTTTGTTCGCCAGGACAATAATACTGTTACGAACTCAATATCCACAATTCTAAATTAATCTATTATTGCTTCATAGCTGTTGTAATGTGATTTCAATTACTTGCATACACGTTTATGTTGCAAGTAGTGACGTCATTTTACTCAGCAAATTCAAAGTACATTATAATATTAAATTAGGCAATGTGGAATAAGTAATACGGTTGATAAGGGAAATTGACTAATAACCAGGTCATCGCTTATGGGTGCAAAAGGGAATTTATAATAGGACACTTAAGATTGAATGAGGGAATAGTAGATAGTGAAGAGTTGGCAGTTGTTGGTGGGTGTTTGATAGAAGAGAGCGGTGCCAATAACAAACCTAGCAATGGCGCTGTGCCTATCTGTATTATTGTAAGTATAGTTTAGTATAATGTTTTAGAATGAGTTGTGATAATCTTGTAGTACGTAGTACTAATTAATAAATCCAATCATTTTATATAAGGGTACTTGTTTCTCTAGTGATCCCGGCGATAAGGATAAGGAGCTCCTTATCAGTTACAGCCGTAGGCGTAACAATACTTAATCGGCTTATGCTTGTCAGCTGTTTGTCAACCCATACAAACTAGCATTTCGCAAGACATTGCAGCTTGCATCTTCAGAGTGAATAGAACACTGAACAGTGTATTTCTAGAGAGGCCGCGCCTACGAACAAATTTGTTCAATCTTTTAGAGCAAATTCTTGTAAAGGCAGACAAGCTACAGGTCGGTTCTTAGCTGATAATGCTGGGTGTAGTTTCCAAATGACGATGCGATCTAAGCCAAAAGTAAATTGTAATATTGACATACTTCTGTTTGTAAAAAATCAGATAAATTTTGACATTAGGGTTATTTGGGTTATGTTCTCCAGGGATGGTAATTTAAACAATGTTAAACAAATTCACTAAAGTATTTCCATATATGTCTTACAAGGTGATTAATTTCACCGTATTGTTGCACTACTTTCTGCAAATTTTTAAGTTTTTGTTCTTACTACTACTAATTAAAAAACAACAAGTGGAAAGGTCTATTAACGTAGATACGGCGACAATGGGAAACGCTAATTTAAACTTATTTTGTGTAACTTTAGTAGCCCTTAAGTATGAAACAGAAATATACGTTTCATAAAATCAAACAGTTGGCACTTAAAAACCAATAAATACTCTGCTTTCGTTATATAAGGCTAGATAAAATGAGGTGTACATACCTGTAATACTTAAGAAACAGTGTTACATCATGTAAATATGTTAGGTCTTCGAAAGTGAAAGTTTAGTCTAATAAACGCCATGCTTTCATAGTTAAAAGTTTTCCTTTGAACCCATTACTAATGGCATAACATTCACAATGGCACCTGACCGTTCGATAGTTATGTTACATAACTTTCCTAATAGACAACTTCGACTCGGTATGCTAACAACATTATAGTTCCAGCAGTTTGGAGCCTCTTTCAGGGCATCAATGGACACTGGACGAGGAGCGTTTCCTAATCGCATAATTGCGCGTTTAGGGGCATCAACCGAGCCCCAAATCATCCAGATTTGTCTTACGCGTGGCTTCTTTTGCTGGAGGTGTCTCATGTTAAAAGTTTACGTAAATCATCCGCATAAGATTGGGGAGTTAAAAGGCAACACATCGAATAAATTGCCACGATGAGTTATGCAAAAACGTAAAGAAAATAATGGTCGCCCTTTAGGAGACGTTATTTTTATGATAAACTAGATTGCTTTAATATAAATTGGCGACATTCTTCTTTGAAATTACGTAAAATATAGTTAATCATTTTTTAAATTAAGGCTATAACGCATATCTCATTTCGCTAGATCAAAAATATTTATTAACTATATTCTTCGCGAACCCATCCAAGAGTTTCAAAAGCCGTAGTTAGCTTCAAATTGCAGCGTTACAAACTGTACACCAGTCATTAAGTTCATAACGTAGGCTAAGTAAAAACACAAAGCAATACATACATCATAAGGTTTAATAAATACCCAAAAGCAAACAAAAAGCATTTATTTTGTGTAATTCGACATCGCCTAAAGTCAAGACTAAATTACGTTGATACAACTACCCTCTCTTACTTTCTAGCATTCCCTCATTATTCTCAATTATGAAGCTTGGCTGTCGTTAGAGGGCTTTCTAAACAGTCAAGTGTAAAATTGGTTGTCATGGTGCGACTTAATAATCAGACCACGCATTTTGTTTTACTTCAATTGTCGGTATCTAATAAAAGTAGACGACAATAGAGAGGCTGAAACGTGATATTGATGTAGATGGCGGTGAACGACGCTACTTTTTTATCTTATTTATTGTGCTTTGCCACTGAAAACGCCAGAAGAAATATCATCTGTATTATGCTTTATCTTTTATTATTTAAATAACCTTACACTTACTTGGAGCCTAAATAACGACAGTTTGAATTTTCATATAATATGCAGGAAATAAGTCGATAGACATGCACTTAGAGCACGCCTTGCTAGAATGTTGTCCCCGCTGTAATGCAATCTGGCTGTGTGCATATACGGGTAATATTAAATTCCTTCCCAATGCAAACCGCTTGCATACGCCTTAATCGTACATGCAAGGAAGTCTGCATTTTCAACGGTCTCGAAATGTTCTAAAATTACCATTGAATTTTCAACATTTCAGGTCAATTAATGAATTCTTGGGAAACATGTAGTGGAACAAAGAGCAGAACATCGCAATTTGTGCTTATAAACTGTAAATTATGTTCGTTTAGTCTTGCCGCTTCCCAGGAATTAAAATTCTATTTTAATTGCCGCTCTTATGTTGATTACGATTTTCATTATTTTCAAAAATTTAATTTGTGGGAGGCCACTTTCGAAACTTAATCGAACGTTTGACATGTTTATTTAGTCGGTTGGCGCCGACCAAAAGAAATTCTTAGTCCCATTTTGTCAGCAATGTGACATGAGTAGTGTTATGTTTCTCGGAAATCGCACATGTAAGAATTTGTTCCAGAACTCTTGCACCATATTTCGCAATGTGGTGTAGGTGATATTTTTGGCGGATGCATGTTCGCGTTGCGTTTCCTCTGCGGTCGGTTTTCCACCTTGTCTCGGCCTGGTCATCCGATACCATCGCGGGGACCGTTAATAAATTAACAAAAAGAGTGGACGCTAGGATTTGGGAGTGCACTGACGTGTTTTCTTTTGGATACCGGGTTGTATCGCAGCTCTTCTGCTAATTGAGTTATTGTTTCGTTTTTTGCGTTAGGCAAAAAAATCTTCGACTTGTGTCGGTTTAAATACATTAGCAGAGTGTCAGATTCTTGCAAAAACAATTCAGTGAAATTGTTTTCTTGACTTGTGTCGGATAAAAGCTACCAAACCCGTGAAAGTTCTGTTTTTCGAGCCGTTGTAAGTAATCCTCCCGTCCAGCGGCGGAGATCTTGACATTTGAAATTCCCGTCTCTTTTCTCTCGACGTCGAAAAAGCCCTGGCCATAGTGTTATCTCCATTCCATCCAATCTTCAGGAGCGTACCAGCGAATTTTTCCCTCTTCCCGAAAATGTTAGCAGCACCCCAGTTGTGCCTCTCTGCTCCCTACCGAACAACACTAAGGTAGGAGAAATTCTAATTGTGTGGTAAAACCTTTTTTTCAAGGGCTGAAATTTTCTTTTAAGTACGAAGTTAGTGGCCAGTTGTCTTTTGTTCTTTTGGTTAACTTTAAAGTGTATTCATAGATTGTATTAAATTGTAAACTCCGACGCCACTGGCTGCGTAGATATGTTCTAAGAAATTAATTATCGCAAGGCATTGATGGCGAGCCTTTTTAGTTCGAACGTTCCAACAAAATCCTGTATTAATTAACCGTAAATATTACCGTTTTCAATGTAATGGTTATATTTTTTTTTGTATCATGTCAGTAATCTAAAAGAAGTTGTATTATATTTGTCTTGAAATTTACCTTATCTTTTATTTTGTGGATTTTTATCTTTGTGCGCTCGAACTTTCCAAGCCTTATATACAGGAGGAGGGGCAATAAAGATGAGTCCGATTCCCGTAAGCTGCTGGCTTCTCGGCCTTCCACGTGAACCTGCAATCAGCTGTGATTTGGAAGGTGGCGCCCGTTAATTTTGACCTACCCTGCACACAACTAGGAAGATTTCCCTCCCGTAAGCGGTTTCCGTGAACTACCCCTTCTCCTCTGAGCTAAGCCGAAGGCTTATTCTGTTGCGGGTCGACGAAAAAGATCGTTTGGCCCGTAACAAGATTCTAAAGTGACAATTGTAAGTCAGCATTTAAAACAACTTGTACATACGCTGTTTTAAAGGTAAACGGTATTTTCAATTGCTCAGATCTGTAGCCACTTCTGCACAATCTTAAACATAATGATTGTGTCCGTTTACCGAAGCAAGGGGATTTTGTATGAAGCTGTACGGAATATCTGAGTTTGCGCACAGTTTCATACTTTCAGACTAGTGTTTTATAATTTTTTAGTTATTAAGGGTGGGTAAGAGCACGTGAATGCGTGTTCCAGTCACCATTATGTTATATATGTAATTATGTATGTGGTAATTAATAATAAAATATATAACCACCGCAGTTATCAGAAGTGGGATTCGAGTACCATCGAGTTTTAGTGAAATCGCGGAAGTTAATGGACTAAAATTGGGTAAAATATTTTCAACCTGGTGTAACGCCTAGTCGAATAGACGGCGACAAAGTCTGTTATACTAAATAGAAGCAATACAACCGAAACTACCATTTACGATGCAAGGCCCAGGTATCAAGGAGAAGGGTCGACCAGCTGCGGTCGAAGAAGAGTGGTTCGATCTAAGCCTAGGCGCCACCTGTTTAAAATATCCTGCGTCCTTGAAAATAACACAAGGTAAACAGGAACCTTCCTGGAGTTGTGACCTACCATGCTTCGGTAATTGCTCAATTTGTCACCAAAGTAAATTATTTTAACCCAAGACACAATAAAACACAACAATAAATTACAAAATTTCAATTTATATAAAGAATCACGCAAATAAACCTTTTTGACGCATCGCCACATGAAATTAAAGTAGGTATTCAATAAAGATATATAAAGATGTAACAGGAATTAACCAAGCATGGCTTCCGTTAAATATATTAATAAAACAAAATTCTTGAATATACGGGGAACGCAATAATGCGAAATTATTACTAGACTAGGAAGAATTTATTCCGCTTCCAACCATAATGATATTCGTGACCAACCCCGCTAAGTATTTTCAAGTTTCTAGAGGCCTCGCGAACCAAATATCTAGATGTAAAAGTACCAATATAATGGTATTAGTATCGGCGCACTCTTAATCAAGATTAAAAACTTTCGCACTATCCCCCCTTGCTATTTGAATTTTAATCAATAAAAGAAAATTAATTATCCTGTTGACCATGAGTTTAAACTCCCACTAATTAAAGTGTACTTAGTCTTGTTATTAATTTATGTATATAATTACAAGATTTACTACGATTCCTTACTATTAAACTATAATTTTCCGGAACCCCTCGTATCCTCGAAATTATATGTACAAATTGAATATGAAAGGAACTGACACACCTGCGATCTAGCTATCTCGATCCACACCTGTTGTATGCGTTCGCTGCACGGCAGATAAGTCCACTAGTCTCGAACCCACAGGATCTCTTTGATTTTTCACAAATGACTGGAAATTTTTGTCATTTCTAACTCCAGGCTATTCGCCTAAATGATTTCAATAGTCTTCGAAGCGAAACACGAGAAATTGGATTTTCTATGCTTACCAAAAGATGTTAACTGGCGAAAGAACTCTCTCAAATGATTTGCACACAGATTGGGATCAACTCCCCGGGAACTCACATCACACTATCGATGCCTAAGAACTTCCCAAATGTGTCTTGAAAATGCAAATCGGAAAACTTCCCAAGTCTTAAAACGACTTCCAAATTAACTTAAAACACGTGCACCTTCTTTGAGAACTCGTACAGTTATATGTCAAACGGAAAACCCAAAATTCACCATTTCCTGAACCAGAAATACACGAGTAGATGACACGAAACTTCCACAAGGCCAATTCTGAATTAGTCAAAAGCTTAAATACGCAATCCAAAATGCTGTATTGAAAATTTAAATTCCAATCAAACAGGCGCAAAAAATCGCACATACACTGGTCCTGATGTTTAAATGTTTGTTTGCAAACGTACCTACCCTGCAAAAGCAAAAAATGGAAACATTATCTGCCGTGCCTGGGATATGTGACAGAAGAAAAAATAACATCTGTGAAAGCTATGGCCGTATTCTACAGATTTGCTTTTGCTGAAGAAGGAAACAGCAAACAAAGGCGAGCTCAGCTTCGGCATTTTGCTGGTTTTAATTTCGCACAAAATTCATATGAATTTGAACGAAAAGTGACATGGGCTACGGAACAATTCAGTTCAAATGAAGTATCTGTAATTTGCAATATTTTGGACATCGATTATGAAGGAGAGGAAGATGCAATTATCAGAAGGGTTTTCATGTATTTAACCGATTTAAATTACTTAAAGCAACAGCAAGTTGATGATAATGAAAGTGATGTAGAAGTAGACGATACTCCAAGCGTACCTTTACGGGGACAACAGCAGCAAGTATTGTATCAACCTCAATTTACTATGTCTTTTAGAGATGTGGAAAATACCATCCGTACCTTTGATGGAAGTAACCAATATCCGGTGGACACTTGGATTTCAGATTTTGAGGAAAATGCTGTCATGATGGGATGGAATGATCTACAAATATTAATTTAAAAAAAAATTACTTACGGATCTGCGAAACTTTTTATTGAAGGTGAACTTCGGAATTTTGAAAACGTATGTTAGAAGAATTTGCGTAAATGTTAACAGTGCACAGCACAGCAAAAGTGAAAAATTAAGCAGCAACACTTAATTTTACGATTAAACCCGAACCAGAGAAGAGAGTGATCTGAGCAGTTTTCCCCAAACCCTCATCAGGCAGTTCAAGGAGCTATAGTGGACGTGCTAAATGCTTCAACTGTAATGGGACCAACCATTTTGCATCTTTGTGTATCAAACCGAAGAGAGAAAGGGGTGTCTTCTACATATGTGGGCAAATGGACCATCTTAATATAATTGTCCAAGCCGAAATATCCAGCCAAGGGGGCAACCAAAAACGACGTCGACATCAACTGCTCATCTGGTAGAAATCGAAAGTAGTTTAGTGCCTTGCTATACCCTTAAGGTATCGGTGTGAACAAAAGCAAATTACTCATTTTAGGCGAGATTGATCAAAAGATAAAAGTATCGGGCTGTGAAATGTTACTATCGTTTTCTGTTGTTCCTAGTACTACTATGAGTTGTTCTTGTATACTGGGACGTGATTTTATGGTCAATGATAATATTGAAATTATTATGGGGAAAACCTTAGCGATTTGTAAAAAGGGGCCTGTTTCCGACTAGAATTTTTTCCCAAATGAACCTTTGCAAATAGATGTTACTTGTTTGTTCTGCAATGGTACTATACAGCTTGACCAACCTATCTTAAACCTAGGCCATAGATGTGCACCAGCAAGATGGTCTGAGTGGGGA
This sequence comes from Limonius californicus, assembly GCA_014611495.1. NCBI lineage: Eukaryota > Metazoa > Arthropoda > Insecta > Coleoptera > Elateridae > Limonius > Limonius californicus. The sequence goes on along the minus strand of JABXWE010002538.1, from coordinate 8,951 downwards.
CGAAACTTATTCTAAGCTTCAAACTCGCGCTAGAAATATCGGTACCTATACAGTCCGAGCAATAGCAATAGCAATAGTCTGTGAGTTTTGACCACTGCAATTTAGCTACAGAAACCGCATCGAAAGAAAGTTTCTATAGCCGAGTGTACTGGTCTTGTGATGTCGCTCTTTCATTTCACTTAGGCATGTTTTGTCTCGTTTATTTGTGTACGCATTTTACGGCTTCAGCTGAGTTGCTCAATCTGTATGTACTTAAGTAAATAGTGGCCTGTGTGCCCGCTGTGAGTGTTGTGTGTTCTTATTTTATTATTAGAGCTGTGCGCTCAGTACTGTTACTGTATCCATCTAATTAAATAAAGTCCTACGTGTGCTCCTAATTTACTGTAAGAGTTGTATATTCTCATTACATTGTTAGATATGTGTGCTTGATGGTGTTGGACTAACAGACTTGTTCCTATTGTGCTAGATCTGTGTGGTAACCTCGCATTTTTATTAAGATATTTCGAAATTGCAAGGAGAGGACCAATGTTGCCCCCAAGTAAGTGTTTTCTACAATTTACAACAAATCATTTAATGTTACTAACATGATTTTTATGTACGACAAGTTTACCTGCAGTTGTATGCAAGTAAATGCAATCATTTAAAATATGCACACCAGTTTTTTTAGTGACACTGACGGCAGCGAGCTGTGAAACACAGCCTTGACTCGCGGAACTTAATCAAAGTGAAAACAAACACCAAAACGAGAACTACAGGGTGAAAAGTGTATGAGCGGCAAATTAAACTGTAGTGTAAACACCAGTGATAAAAATAAACTACGGCAAGTGAATCAAATCCGCTAGTTAAATACAACGGAAGTGCGGAAGGTCACTCCAATAAGGTCGAAATTCGCAGACGGCGCCGCAATACAAAGCAAGACAAGCGACTCGTGATTGGTGCATCAGAAAGACGACCAAAGGCAGCTTAAAGGAGACCATGCACACAAAGCGACGAGGTGCCAGCAGGATGGAGAAAACTCCGCAATCCTTACAATCGCTAAGGCCGGAACGCTCAGGACTCGACAGAGAATTGGAAAGGATTGCCAAAGAACTGGAAGAAATAAGAGAACGAAGAGTAGAAGAGAAGTAGAGCGCAACAAGGACAGAGATGAACTATACAGGAAATTAGAATATCTAACAGGTAGAATGACGAAACATTCCAAACGAAAAACAAATGAAATGATAACCAAGTACACACCAGAAGAACTAAAACAGATAGCAAAGACAATAAAAGAAGATGAAAAACCGAGAGGATGAATGAAAAGACTAGAGAAGAACTAGGGGTAAGATCCCAAACAAAAACAAAAGCTCCAACAAGGATAAGAAGGAAAAACAACAATCAGGGAGAAAAAGAAATCAGAATAGGCTCATGGAATGTGCAAAGGTTGAATAAAGAAGGTAAATTAAAACAATTGATAGAAGAAACAAGAAAATATGACATAGACATACCGGCAACACAAGAAACGTATATAAAAGGAATAACCCAATCCATCCTCGAAGACTATATATGTTGCAACGGAGGAGGAGAGACAAATAGGTTAGGAACAGACTTTCTGATCAAAAGAAAAAAAGAAGTGATAAACTACGAAGTAAAAAATGAAAGGGTGAGCTTACTCAGGTTAAAAACCAAATACAGAAAGGTAACTATAATAAATGTACACACACCAACAGAAGTTTCGGAACAAGCAGACAAAAACGAATTTGACGAACAATTAGAGGAAACACTAGATAAGATTCCCAGATATGACATAAAAATAATAAAGAAACCAGCAACAACGGCCAGAAAATAATAGAGTTCGCGGCATCCAAGAGAAGGATAATCAAAAGCATTATGCTAAAAAGAACAGATGTGCATAAAGCGACATGGATTCGCACAGAAAAAAAGACGCAAAGCTAGATAGACATCTGATAATTCAAATAATACATGCCTCAAAAATAGCGAACATAAGAACATACAGAGGTGCTGATATAATTCAGACCACCTGCTAGTAATAGCAAAAATTAGACAAACATTAGAAAATACCAAAAGAACAAAATCAAAGGAAACCAGATGGATACAGAAGCACTAAAGGTAGACAAATCACGACAGGAATATCAAGTAAATACTGGAAACATGGCTATCCAGCAAAAGCAAGCAAATAGAACGAAAGAAGTATGGAAGCAATTGCAAGAAATAATAATAGAAAGTTCATGGAAGTTGGGAACAAGAAGAGAAACAAAACAAAAAGATTGGTTTGACGTAGAATGCAAGGAAGCAATAGGGGAAAGGAAAAAGTTAGGAATAGAAATGATGAAAATAGGATCCCCGGAATTAAAAGCGAAGTACAGAGCAGCAAGAAATAAAGCGCACGATATTTGAAGAGAAAAGGGGAGGGAGGCAAAAGAGGTGAAAATGGAAGAAATAGAGGAGGCATACAAGAACAAATATATAAAAACTATGTACAAAAAAAAATAAAAGAAGAAAAGAAGGGCTTCCGAAGCCAGACGATAGGCCTTAGAGATTAAAAAGGCAAACTATGCATGGATTCTCAAAGATACTAACAGAAAAGGAAGCGAATGCTGAAGAACAAAACCAAACATGCCAACAAAAAGAAAACCTAGTACTAGAACCGACCTTCGAAGAATTTATAGAAATAATTAGGAATATTAAAACGGCAAGAGTCTGGGTATAGACCAAATAGAGGCAGAACTGATTAAATGCTCAGATGTAGTGGTACTAGAAATAATATTATGAATTAATAAAAAAAGTATGGAAAAGAAAAGAAACGCCAGAATAATGAACGAAGGCGTTCATTTACCTCATCTACAAAAAACGTAATAGGAAATTAGCCAATAACTACGGACCAATAGCCTTGCTTACCTTGGTATACAAGACTCTCTCACAACTAATAAACTGAAGGCTGAAACAAGAAGCAGAACTTAAAGTCGGCAAATACCAGGCGGGCTTCAGAAATGAAAAATCGGTAATAGACCAAACGTTTATACTAAAACAAAGCCAATAAAAATGCAGCAACGAGATATCCCGACACATACTCTTTTCATTGACTTCCGGCAAGCATACGACGGAATAAAAAGAAAAGCAATCTACAAGGCACTAAAAGATCTGAAGATCCCAGAAGAACTAATAGAATTGGTCCGAATGACACTAAAGAAAACACCAAATGCGATAACATTCAGAGGACAGCAACCCATGAGTTCAGGAGTACATCGGGACTAAAGCAAGGAGATCCACTCTCGACAACCATCTTTAACATAGTGTTAGCAAACGTAATGAGAGGAAGCAATATAAGCTTAGAAAATAATATAATAAATGAACCATACCAAGTGCTAGCATACGCGGATGACCGGGTTGTATTAGCAAGAACTAAAGAAGAGCTCAAAAGAATAATAAAAAGAATAGAAGGATCAGCAAGAAAAACAGGCTTATTAATAAACGAAGAAAAATCAGATTACGTGGTGTTAGGGAAGAGAAAACAGGAAGAAAACCAACATCTAACCTTTAAAGCAAATAACGAAGATAAAAGATGCAAGTTCAACATAGTAACCAGTGTGGTGTACCTCGGGTTAGAGATAACAAGCGAAGGAAATCAAAGGAGTGATATCAAGAGGAGAATAACTATGGCATCGAGATGTGCAGGAGCTCTAAACAATCTACTGAAAGACAAGAATATACAAAGAGCACTGAAGTTAAGAGTGTAAAGAAAGGCGGTAACCTTTGGGAGTGAAACGGGGCAATTACAAAGGAAAATGAAAAAAGTTTGGAAATATGGGAAAGAAAAGTACTACGCAAAATACTGGGAGGAAAAAAAGAAGGAGACACACGGAGGCGAAGAACAAACATGGAACTAAGAGAAATCTACAAAGAACCTAGTATAATAACGGTAGTGAGACATCATAGGCTGAGATGGCTAGGCCATATAGAAAGAATGAATATAGCCGATTGGTCAAAGAAAGCACTAAGCAGAGAGGCGGAAGGAAAAAATAGAAGAGGTAGGCCCAAGAAGTCCTGGTGGGGTGATATACACGAAGATATTAAAAGTTTTGGACTCACAAACTGGAAAAAGAAGACAGAAGATAGACGAGTATGGAAGAAAGAAATAGAAGCTATAGCCTTCCAGATCTGAAGTGCTGTGTTATATATTGCTATGTATACTCTTATATAAATAAATAATTAAACAAATAGCCCCACGTTGGCTTGCGTCAAAATAGAATTATGTGAATTATCTATTCTAAACAAATAAATAATTATTATTTAACTCAAATAAATTTGTTTTTACCTCAGTTAGCTCAAAAATTAAATCTTTAAGTTGGTTACGCCAATAACACAAATTAAAATATACCAGCATATAAAAAATATACATATCTCAGGATTTTTAGTTCGTGACCTCGCTATAGATACTTACAGAACTTATCTCTAAACTTATCTGCAATCCTCAAAAATGTTGCCGTCCAGTGTACATCTGAATTTCTTATAACTGCAACTGATGCATAAATTTGACCTTGGTAGGTCTGCTCCCAACAATAGCTGGATCACTGCAACTTCCAACGGCTTCCAGAACAGCTGACAAAGAATTTAAACCTTTGTGAAGTGTTAAATTCTTCCAGAATTATACTTTCATATTGTAACATAATTAATTCACATATAGCATGTAAGTTGCTAACGTAGTAAGATTTTTATGATGAAGTAAATAAACTCACTTATAATGTTATATTCTTTAGGCTAGCAGGGCGTTGAAAGAAATAACTCAATTTAACTTTGCACTTCATGGAAGTTTTATTTTCCATTTTAAATAAATTCGTAATACTTGTAAACTGTTGGACTCAAATAAACATTTTTTAGTACATATAATAATTTTTACTAACATTTAACCTCCAAATAATTTAAATAAACAAACTTTGGCCACACCTACTTTTAAACGAAATTAAACTTTATCGACATAAAATATAAATTTGCAGAGAACACTGTAATACGTCTTTCTGCTTCTACTGCTAAATATCAACTAACTTTCGAAATTATACAGGTTTAGTACTTGCACGCATATTAACTTTAAAAATAGTCTATTGAAATTTTAAATAGCTATCTGGACCATCTTCAGCTGTTTCCAAACATTATAAAATTATTAATAATAAAGTTAATACACAAAATATGATTAATCAAATTTCAGAATAACTATCCTGGCAAAATTACCATTATTTTAATACCAACCATTCTAAAATCTGAGATAATAAAGTTACATGTGGTCAAAATTTCTAAATTACACAAATTTTAACAATTGATCCTTAAAATTGTTAAAAACATAATCATTAATAAAAAATACCACCGTCTAAATACAAACATCTCCTCCACATCCGCTAACAACAACATAATTAATAAAAACAGAATCCTAACCTCTCATACACATATTTACAAAAATATAAACCAATAATAATAAATTTTCTATGTTCTAGGGCTACTTCACCTGTCCAAAATAACCAAAACAATGTCCCATGTCGCACTATGATGTTTCAACATCATTCCCTAAGGAATGTTCACTCACATTATCACTTTCAATCCAATTGTGGCACTACGCAGCACCTACCGAAGATCGTACAAGACCTTATTCTCTTATTAGGTTTCCATTTGTCAACTTTAATCAATAATAACTTTTAAATAACCTTCCTTACATGATAATGAAACCAATTACAAACAATTTCAGGTAAAACAAGCTTCCTATTATCAAAATAGTATCCTTTTATACATACGTAAGGTATTGCGAAGCCAAAAATCACATTATATCAGGGTTAAGATTATTATAGTTTCGGTATAGTTTATAATATTAATATAAATATAGGGTAAATATCATAGCAATAAACACCAGTTTTTTTTAGTTAAAAAGTTACGAAAAAATGATACCCACAATAAAGAACATCTAAATCATTTTGCAAGCATCACGCAAAATTAACTATGTACAGTCCGCTAAACAAAAAAGATAACCAAAATTTAATTATACAAATCTTTCTCTCCACATTTAGAAACAATTACAGCCTGTCATGATAATTTGAAAAGTAAGTTCTTATACTACTAAATTGCATATAGCACGGTGAAGCATGAGCTACCTGCGAAAACGAATCAACTTCTCAAATGATGAAAATATTTTGTCTCTGATTAAATTCGTAGAATTCTTAATAGTATTATTATTTTTTTTAAATATGCCATTCAATGCGAAGAGAAAACAGAGTTCTCATTTCTGAATTCAAAGTGCTTGCCGTATTCTCTCCCCCGAAAAAGTTCTTTGGGCAACCGATAGCGCGTAGAATTGTTTACATGGGAAGGGTAGACATTTTGAACATCTCTAACTATAAAAACATGAAAACGTAAATCACAGTTTAATCCATTTTTCTTTCCACGAAATTAGTTTCTCACACCTAAGAGGTGTCACAATATTATCAAATAAAGAAGAATTATTTTTAAAATCCTTATCCAACGATCCCAAACATGACCTATGTTTCCATTTGAAATTTCAAAATTGTTTCCGGTTTTCCCTACTTCCAGTTTTCCACGAAATATTCTAGCAGTGCCAATAAATTTATGTATATAAACATTTTTTCGCAGCTAATCGTGTTTCAAAAAAAGGGTGGGCCAGGTGGTCTGCAGCAGCTTGTAGTTTGGATGTCAGAGTTGAACTAATATAACAATAATTTAAAAATAGAGCATTAGATAGATTATGATTTATAACATAAAAGTTGGTAGCGTTTTCGTTTTTTTAATGTTCTCTTGATTTTTGTCTATTACGAGAATCAACCAGTTATGACCGATTTCACTTGTAAAAACTAAAAATTGTGCTTTTAATAGTTAGTCTACATCCATAAACAATTACAACCAATTGTTTAGGTTTTGACAAAAAAAATCGGTTGAACGATACTCATTGACAGGGTTAGTAAAATTACCGTTACATTTTATAGATTTAACGGCTATATATTGTTTTAGAACTCGGGTGTATGTTTTTATCAGCGCTCAAGGGTTTTCTTACGTCTTGCAAACCATTGTCTAGAATTACGAGCAGTTGTCTTAATTAAACTGTTGAAAACTATATGTTAAACTGCATTATAAAAGGAAGCAATCTTGCATAAACTGAATGCGTTACTCAAACATAGGACATTTTATAATTTTCGACATTTTAGTTGCACCCGAATTTCCAAAAAATACAACAAACACAGTAAAACTTTCCTAAATAACTGAAGATTTGAGGTTAACTAAATAAATTCAAAACCAATCTACTCTTCCGCCTTTCCATAGATTTTCTTGTATTATCAAAGTAAATAAGTAAACAGGGCAACCTCGTTCTCGAGAAGAACTTGATAATACATTTTTTCTCCCTTTATACTCATTCTAGAAGTTTTAGAATAGAACTGAAAATTTTATTTACTCTTTTGCGGAGAGTTTATAGTTAAAGTTTGAGCGCTTAGAACTTCGCAGTCAATTCAGTTCGACACATTTTGTACGCCGTCATACCGAACTATGGTTTAAGTATTTAATTTAGAAGCTTAATTACTTCAAGATGCTGCATAATAGTTATCTGAAAAGATGTGAAATCTAAATGCAGTTTCAGAAGAAAATATCCACCATTATCATTTAGAACACTACGCTTCAAACGTTGTTATATAACTCAGTAGCGGAACCATATGTTTAGTGTATGATTAGTGCCCTACAAAAAAGGTTGTTCATCAAAAAATTTTCTAGTATAACAACCGTGTAGAAACTTGGTAGTAGTAACGGTTTATCCAATGCGCTTTAAGAGTTCCAAAGCTACATATTTGATATTTGCAACTCCACCACGGCATACGTTTAAATTTGATATCATCAGTAAGTACTAAAATGTTAACTTCTAACGCTCTCAATGATTTGCAAGTATTTGCTCTAGAAAGGTATAAGAAATTCTCTTTTATCTACTAAGCAGGGTACGGTTGCGAATTTTTTGTATTGTGTGTATTCAATATAATATAAACGAAATAAGTCTAGTTTAATTCATGTTGAATACCGACATTTGTTAATGTCGTATTTCGTTAATAGTTTCACTTTTTATGTAAGGGAATAAGCAGTTTACAGAGCCTTCAGGACGCTATAATAGCTCTTACGAAAATTTCTTTGAGTAGTTCCTTCAATTCTATAAACTATATGGCGAAAATTATTTGTAGCTGCTATTATTGTTACATCTACTTTGCATCATAATACATTCCGTTAATAAGCAGTTACATGTTAGCTGGTTGCTAATGAATCTTATCAACAGTTTGCTGTTAATAGTAAATCTAATAGGAAAATTTAACGTATTTTTTACATTCAGACAATCGTAAATTTTTTTAAATATATTATAAATACTATAAGTAGTAATAGTATAAGTAGTGGTTCTAGTATTGGATTGAACGTTTTTTGATAGTCTGCTATGAACATATTATTCATGTAGCGTTTGTCAGAATCTATTTATTTGTACACTGATAGTTAAAGTTTTACCTACTCTGACTAATTGGACTGTTAATCAACGAGTATTTGCGGCAAGGTCATATATTTTGATCGAATCTATAGTATCAACACAGACACCTTTTCGTCGTGAACTTAATCTGGGAACGTTCAAACAAACTATTTCAAGGAATGCGATTTTGAGATGGTTTACAGATATTTTTTTTATTTTAGTTTACACCAAAGAATATTCAAAGAGTCAAAGTAGCATTGCAGCGAAGTCCACAACGTTTTACAATTCGACATTGATTTATCGTATTTTACATCAGAACTTGAGATTCCATTTGTATAAAATATCAAGAGATCCAAAAAAAACTGATCCCCAGCGGGCTGTGGAATGAAAAGTAACGTTTTTTGTAGACTAAAGGAATGTTTATGATGTCAATTTCAGGTTAGGCTCGGTTAGCTGGAATTAAATA
>JABXWE010002537.1:0-36264 GCA_014611495.1 Limonius californicus | reverse complement strand
AGAGGGTGAAATTTGTGTGGTCGGATGAATGTGAACTCGCCTTGAAAACAATCAAGGAATTTTTAGTTTCTGCGCCAGTTTTGACGTGCCCGGATTTTAACAAGCCTTTTGTAATACAAACAGATGCTTCGAGTTATAGGTTAGGTGCTGTTTTGAGCCAGGAATATCCGGAAGGAGATAAAGTTATCAGTTATATTAGTAAATCTATCAATAAAGCTGAGCGACACTACACTACGACCGAATTAGAATGTTTAGCGGTATTGTGGGCTGTAGAAAAGTTTAGACCGGATGTTGAAGGGTCACATTTTAAGGTAATTACAGATCATTATTCGTCGGTGTGGCTTAACAATTTAAAGAATCCTAGTGGTAGATTGACGCGGTGGGCAGTTAGATTGCAACAATATAGTTTTGAAGTAGTTCATCGAAAGGGTAAAGATAATGTAGTCCCTGATGCCCTGTCGAGATCAGTACCGGTGTTGGATGTTGTTGATATTGACATTTCCAAGAAAGATAAGTGGTATTTGAAAATGTGTAAATTAGTTGTTGGTAATCCAAAACGTTATGCTGATTGGAGGGTTGAAGGAGATAAATTGTATAAAAGGGTGGAAAATTTTTATCCTGGGTTAGATGATAATAGTAGATCGTGGAGATTAGTTGTACCCACCAGTCAACGAAAAGAAATTATTCGCCAACATCATGATGTCCCAACAGCAGCTCATTTGGGAGTCGCAAAAACTGTTGCTCGTATTGCTCAGCGTTATTATTGGCCAAAATTACGTTATAGTGTGGCTAAATATATTCGTTCATGTGCCGTTTGTATCAGCCACAAAGTAGAACAAAAGAAACCAGCGGGACTTATGGTTGGTAGACCACAGATTACTAGACCTTGGGAATTAGTTTCAGCCGATTTAGTTGGTCCCTTGCCTCGCTCAAAACGTGGTTATTCATATATTTTGGTAGTCGCCGATTATTTCAGTAAATTTCCGTTAGTTTTTCCCTTGCATTCTGCAACTACTCCTGCCATTATTAGACATTTGGAGGAGGATGTGTTTTTATTGTTTGGGGTACCAAAATATATTGTAGTAGATAATGGAGTACAATTCCGCAGCAAGGAATTCAGGAATCTGACTGATACTTATGGGGTTCAAATTAGATTTACTGCGTTATACCATCCACAGGCCAATCCCACAGAGAGAGTCAATAGAGTTTTGAAAACTGCAATCTCATCTTATCTTTCTGATAATCAACGAGAATGGGATAAATACTTGTCAAAGGTTGCTTGCGCTTTGCGTACTGCGAAACATGAATCGACAGGATTGTCGCCGTATTTTATAAATTTTGGTCGAGAAATAATACTCGATGGGGAAAATGTTCAAGGATACAACGATGGGTCAGAAGAAGACGAAGATGTTGAGATAGTGCGTGATATGGATAAAATTCAAATTCGATCTAGAGAGTTTCGGAAGCTTTACAAGGATATACATACCAGATTATTAAAAGCGTACGAGAAAAGTAAAAAGGGTTATAACTTACGCCGTAGGGATGTTAGTTATTTTCCTGGACAAATGGTTTGGCATCGGAATAAATTGTTATCGAGTGCTTATAAGTATTATTCGGCCAAGTTAGCTCCGAAGTATGTGGGACCCTTTAAGGTCAAGAAGAAACTCTCACCATGGACTTTTGAATTAGTAGATGCGGACGGTCGTTTTAAGGGCAATTGGCACGCAAAGGATCTCAAGGCACACCATGAACCTTCTTCTGATGACGACTAGATATTTTTTTGTTGGGGGTTTATATTTTTGTTTGGGTTGGGTTTAATATTCATTATGAGGGTTGGGCGTCGGATGTGTCTTGGGATAGATGAAGGAAGCAACAAAATGTCCTTCACCCTTGCACACTTTAGTTTTTGTATTGTACGCAACGTGAGTTGCTTAAATTTAGGTTAACAACGTCACTTCCTGGTTACTATCTTTCCGTTACGCTTGGACTGTAGTGTGGATCTTCGAAATATCTGGTGGGGGGGGGAATTTGTAATGTTCTCGCGCCTAAATTTCGAAGTTCGTTCAGACAAATGAAGCGACGCAGTACGAGTTTGAGTTCAAAATTCTGCGGGGAGGGAATTGGAGGTTCGAAAAGGCAGTTTCCCGTAATTAGGTCAGTGGGTAAAATATAGTCAACTTTGCCGGACGTTCTGCGTGAATTGTGAAGTTTTATTGAAATCGTTGGTCGATTGGAAATTAGTTTTTCGCTTTGTACTTCACTTCACAAAGGAGCTGTTCCTATTGTTGTAAGGAAAAAGTCTCCAGGAAATTATATTTTCCATTATAGAATTTACTCCGGTAAAGAAGATTTATTTTGGGATAAGCCAGAGTCCATCAACTGGTGAGTTTGTTATAGCCAGAAATCATTGTCTTATCGTAATCTCCAGAACGTTTTCCTAATCTCAAATAAAATTTAATTAGGCAAAAAGTCGTACATCGGGACTTCCAGAAATTAAGACGCTATAGAAAAACTCTACATTACTACGTAGTGCGGAATTTACAAGCTGTCCTGATCGAATAACCTTGGGAGGTTTTTCCCGAAACAAGCGGACACCTGGATCGTCACCGATGCATGGACGAGCTGATTACTGCGAATCAAGGGAAGTGAACGTTTTAAAACCTATGTAACCTTGTATTATTATTCATGACTTCGTGACATTTATTTAACTGTATGAATTAATTGGGATTATCTGTAAAGGGATTTAATTAGGGGTTGAAGTGTATCTAAGGGATATAATTGTAAAAATACCGTGTCCAATTTTACGTACAATAGATATACAGGGTATTCCAATAGGGGTTGATATTGCGTGATAGGATTCACGTTTTTAATGATTTAGATCGTTGTTTCGCCCATTTGCGTGAATCGAAGGCCTTCGGGATCGCGGAGATGCGCTAATTATTTGCGAGAATATAATTGTTGAGCGCAATACTGATCCTAACTTGTTTGAATTATTCAGTAAATTTCCGTTGTGTTACGGAAGAGTAACGTAAGATTGGGACGTATACGTATAAATATATATATGTGTATTTTGGTTAATTTATGGTGTTTCACAGAAACGAAAAAAATGTGAATGAATTTATTATTTGGTTAATTAAACTGAGATTGGGTTGCAACTTGGTTGTTTTATTGGACTACGAATTATCTAAATTTAAGTTCATAAAGAATAGAGCTCAGTATTGTAAAGGTAGGTGATTATTTATCTTGGAGTCCAACTTCTCATTTTTTTTTCACCTCGACGATGCTAGGAAATTACAAGTTGGTGGCGCCTATAAAATAAATTGTTTTGAACCCACTCCTTCTTCGATTGGGTTTCCGGGAATCTAGTATCGATTATTTGTGTAATTTTTGTCTACCTGAACAGTGGCGGAGTAATGAGATTGTTTTTGTAAGTTAAACAATTTTATTTTGTAATTAGTAAATAGAAAAGGCGTGACAATATACTCAAGAAATGTATTCATCGACATTTAAAGATGGCGCAATAGAAATATTTTTAAGCAAAAATAGATGTTGTTCAGCCGTTATGTAACAGATATTTTAAAATTTCCATCTTACCTGATAGTGCTGAGAGTTTTACTAAGATAATGGGCACCCAGCACAGGCAGTCGGTCAAAACAATCACCCCAAACCTTTGGGCAACCTTATCTCTGTCTTGGCTTTGTCTTGTTGATCGACATGCAATTGTACTGGCTCGTATTTCTTTAATCATACGACAGTAGGCATAGCAAATGAATATCAGCGCTATGGTGTTCACAAAAATAAACATAGATGCCGAATATTCCCATCCCTACAAAAGATGAATGATATAACATTCGGCAGTGTTGAATAAAGCAAATCATCAATTAATATTCTGATTTCACATTCATTTACCTTATCGTACGGGTCGTGGATATGCAACGAAAGACAGACACCATTGCTTCCATAAAATTCTTCTCCAAAGTAGGTCTCAGCAGCGTTAGTGAGTGGCGCTAAGGCTACAGTGATTGCAACTAACCACAGCGATAAAAGCGTAAAAAAAGCTGCTTTGGCAGATGGCTGTTTTCGCGCTAAAGGTTGTGTTACCGATATGAACCTGTCCCATGTGACTAAGGACAGGATCAATACTGATGATTCACATGATAAGGTACTCAAAAATCCTAAAAAAAGACTTTTAGCAGAAACTTCCAATTACTCAAACCTGATTTTACCACAAATGTTGCAAAGAGTGCTATGTCTCCAGTCATATTCGTGCTGAAGGTAGACACCTCTGTAATGTTGGTCAGCACTTGCTATGGTAAATAAGTATATACTCATCAAAAAATCAGAGAGTGCCAAGTTTCTTATGTACAACGAATGGACGACATTGTTCGTTGGAGCAATAAATCTTCCGAGTAAAACTATTAAGTTCCCTGAGCAACCAATAGTCCCCATAATCCATACACTGTAAAAATTGCAAATTGAGACAATTCGTTAGCATAATATATCAGAGAAGGTATAGGTATTTAGATCCCAAGGTTACCATTGGAGAATTGTGTGTGGTTGGTTGCAGCGTTAAATTTTTATTTTCTACATCCATGCGATGCTGTCTACTAAAATTGTTTGCTGAGAAAACGAGCAACTACCCACCACATAAAATACTATTTGCGTATCATTTTTGATATTTTCATGTAAAAATCTTACCTGGTTCGTAAAAAGGGGTTGTCCAAAAGATGTTCTTGACTGGAAATACCATCACCTTTAGGTTCGCACACTCTCACGTGGGTTGCAGTTAAGCACATTTCAAATCTATCGAAATATCTGCAACGCAGAAAAATGTAATGGTAGGAAATCGTTGTTTCATTAGAATACTGAAGGATCACTACACAATGTTAAAATTGAAAGAAGCAGTTAAATATTTAACATTGTTTTATGGAAAGTTAGAACTTAGTCCTAAGTACATATATTTACAAGAATGTTCAATATCATAGTGGAGTCTGTACTTACATATATTGAAGTCTGGTCAGTGGCTGCAGTAAGTCTTTAGGTATTTTTCTAAAGGCATTATATTTCAGATACCTATAATTACAAATAGTATTAGCCACATTTTAGCAATGTAAAAATAGGGAAAATATATTGTTTCATTTAAAAAATAAATTATGTATATGCTTATACTTACAGTGATGTAAGATTACTGACATCGTGAAAGACTCCCAGTTCTATCTGTTTAATTCCATTTCCTTGTAAATTTCTGGAACAAATAGAAAATGCAACTATTTATACGTTCAAGTGAGAAATAGTAGCCAGTACTACTACTGGAACTATATTTTTTATAATGTAACTATACTCAGAGATATCGAAATCGCAAGAAGGGCTGGGAATTTTTTGACCACACGTGGGAGAAACGTTTAACTACTGAAAGGTAGCAATTGATTAAAATTTTAAAGAAAAAGAACAAAATATAAACATAATTTTTATTAATAATGGGTTGGTCCCCCCTATTGGTTACACACTTCCCCACTCTTCGTGGCATCGATTCTATCAGATGATCGATTTCCTCTTGAGGTATTGTGTCCCAAGCAACCTGTAATTCGTGCTGTATGCGGAGGATGCAGCAAGTTCCTCAGTCTTCTCCCATAGTGTCCCAAACATGCTCGATGGGCGAAAGATTGGGAGATCGGGGTGGCCATGGCAAGAAATTGACATTATCCTCTGCAAATCGGTCCATAGAACGTCTTGCAATATGGGGACGGGCATTATCCTGCTGGAAAAGTGGATCTTCCAACTGCTGAAGAAATGGAAGAATATGGGGTTCTACCACTTCATCCACATATCGCTGGGCGTTCATATTGCCTCGGATGAATAACAAACGGGACCTACTCCCATAAGTTATAGCACCCCATACCATAATCCTCACAGTTTGGCGCACATGCCTCGCAACAGAAAATTCAACATTGCGGGATTCATCAGTGAACACCACCCTATGCCACTCTAGGTTCCAGCGCAGTGGCAACCTACACCACTCCAAACGTTGCTGTCGGTGTTGAGCCGTTAGTGGTAACACAAGGTGTGGCCGATATGCTTGCAAGCCGAAAGCTCTGATTCTGCGGTAAGGGTTACAGGACGACCTTCGTTAGCTAACCATTGATCGGCAATTGATATGGTACCGGAGAATTGGTCTCTTGGTTGCCATAAATCGAAGATGACGGTCCTGCACCTCATTTGTTCTTCTTCGCCCCCCGGTTTCTCTTCTGCGACGTTCCTGACCCTCCCTAGTCCATGCCTGATACCAGCGCATCATGGTGTATTGGTTCCGGTTAAGGCGATTTGCAATTTCTCTAAACGAAAAACCACCTTCGCGCAAACCAACAATACGACCTCTGTCGAATTCGCTTAATTGGCGGTAATTTCCACGTTGGTGCACTCTAGGCACGATCAAACCCTCAAAACAAACGATCAAAAATTCAAAAGCGAAAACAATAAAGACGGGAACAAAATCTCGCAAAACGTACACTTGATAAAATTGTTAGAAAAAACTGAAAGAACTGTCAGATGAGCCTTTATCACTTGATCCATATGAATGAAATTTTAATCAATTGCTACCTTTTAGTAGTTAAACATTTCTGCCAAGTTTGGTCAAAAAATTCCTACCCCTTCTTGGTGTTGCGATTTCCATGTCACTGAGTATATATGTACTGAAATTTGAAAGACGTGGAAACATTTCTGTAGAATCAGAAGTTAGGGGTGGTGAGTAATAATATTTTTTATAGTTAAAACAAAATATTCAAAAATAATAATTATATCGCAGGAAATCGACAAATAGTTGACACCACAGAAGAACTTGTTTTGGCGATGGTAAATATGAACCCGACCTGCAATTTAAGGCAAATTTCTCTTGACGTAGGTTTATGTAAATCGCGGATATGGAATATACTCAAGAAGTACAAATATCATCCCTGTAAGGCACAGTATCATCAAGATATTTTTGCTGTTGGCGAGGAAAGTAGGAGTGCATTCTGTAATGAAATGCAAGAGCGTGCTAACAATGATCGTCGTTTTCTGCCATCAATTTGCTTCACAGACGAATGTACTTTTACACTGAATAATGAACCGAATGTTAAAAACACGCGATATTGGGCTCAGGCAAACCCTACAGTTAATATTTCTACCAGAACTCAGTATCCTCAAAAAATTAATATCTGGGCTGGAATTATTAATAACAATATTATTAGTTCATCTGAAATTGAGGAAAATTTAAATTCAGGAACGTATTTAGACTTCTTGGTAACTAAGGTAGGACCTGTATTGGAAGAAGTTCCAGCAAGACTGTTGTCTCGCGCATTTTGGTTTAGATTCATTTGCAAATTGTTGGCTTGGTAGAGGTGGTACTATAAATTGGCCAGCTAGATCTCCTGACTTAGCACCTTGCGATTTTTTCTTGTGGGGTCACCTTAAAAGCAAAATTTACAAAAGACAGTGGCTGAGGACGCGTTAATTACTGAAAGGCAGTTGGCCAATGTAAGAAATGCTTTTTATAACAGATTGGGGTATTGCTTATATCAAAACGGGGGGTTATTTGAATATTTATTATAATTTATCTTTCTTTATTATGGTTTTTTCTTTCATAGAGTTTATAATAAAAACTATTTAAACTGTTAATTACTTTAATGTTTTTCGATATAGGATGTAAATATTGGCAAAATATCTATAAATCGGATGCACAATGTTAATTGCCTATGTTCGACTTTGACAGTGGGCATCCGGTATATTTATTGGTCTCAAAAGATTGTCGGGATTTCATACGGTCAGTATGGCTACACAGGTGGACGTGGATGTATGAATCGTACATGTCATGAAAATGCAGCTGTAAAAATTGTTTATTTGCGGCTAGTGTGCAATATGGAAACTCTCGACCATAAACTATTTTGTAACTTGCACTTGCGGTTCGGTAGTTTCTATAGTGTAGGTCTTACGACGTAAATTTAGTCTTCTGCCCGACACCAGCATTTGTCGGGGGCATCAGCAGTTCGAAACGATAGGATACATTTATAAACAGAGAAATTCACGAAGTCCGTTTGTGGAAGACAAGCGAGTGGACAGTACTCCAGAATTCATTTTTGCTTCAACTTGAGGATGAACCTCAAGATTTCGTTTGGCAACAAGACGGTGCTCTCCCAAATTTTCTTCGCGAATGGTTGAACGATATTGGATAAGACGTACCGGTCCGCAGGACATACATTTCTCCCTGTTGTCTCCACGGTCCCCTTACCAAACACCATACGATTTCTTCTTATGGGGGTACATGAAGGACGTGTATATTTGCCACCGTTAACTAACGACTTGTCTGACGCATAAGACGTGTTGTGGCCGTTGAATTTATCACACCAGAAACTTTGAACAGAGTATGGCAACAATTGGACTACCTTTTGGATGTGTGTTGTGTTACGAATGATGCTTATATGGAATACTTCCAATATATATTGTGTAAACTCATACAGTTGCTTTTCGATTCTATGTAACGTTTGTTTTTTTACCGCAGTTATGAAAATTAAACAACTTTGAAATGTCAACAATCATTTAGGAACATCATGTATATAATACACATGGCAGTGACACGAAACTTTAGAAGATTTAATTTTTCAGATTTCTATTCTAGAAAGTCTCATCGTTCTGAGTCGACACTGAATAGGTAATCTTGGATCTAATGTATATCAAAACAAATAACTGAATCAATTGCTAGATATCTAATTTGATCATATTTGACATTAACATGTCAGATTTGAGCAATTGGTTGAGTTATATTAATTAAACACATTCGTAAATTTAGGCCATGCCTAAGCAATACAAACAAAATTTTAACAAGAAATGATTTTTAAGATTTATCGAATAGCGGTTTATTTCATCATATTGCAGGTAAGAAAGTTAAGACTCATAATCTAAATTACTGCCGTAATCTGTTTTAGAAAACGAATAGTTCTCCTTATTGTAACAAATATGGCCCCGACTTTTGCCAACGGCAAGTTAAAGAGCTTCAATCGCTTATAGGTTTCTTAATAGGCCAAGCACGACTGGAAATCTCCATAGTCATTACAGGCATTCGAAACAACCTCGACGGCATTCGTTTTAATATTGATTACCAATTAGCTCAACCAGGCCATGCCATTGATAAAGTTGCTGAAAGAAAGGTGCTAACTTGTGAACATCAACTAAATAAAGAACTTGAAAATATCAATAGTCAAGACATAAATTTCTGTTACGCAAATGCAGATATCGATATTCTGAACACGCAAATCGATGAAATAAACAAATTAAAGGAGGCTGCTGGGCAAGTGTGTAGCAGTTGCTATAAAAGATTTTGTAAGGCTCGGCAACTGAAAGAGAGGATGCTTTGCGTAGAATCCGAAATCGTTAATATAAGAAAGCACGTAGAAATTCGCACAAACGAAGTATCTTTAGGTGCTCTCACCGTACAGAGTAAATCTTCTCAATGCGCTCAACAAGTTGAAGATTATCAATCAGAAGTCATTGCTAAGGCCCATTCTTGCTTTGATAAATGCGTCCATTCTTGATTTCAACACGGACCTAAATCTTTCTCTGGTATTTAAATTAAATCTGCACACAAACTTAATCTTATTTTAATCAGAGTTTCAATTTGTCTAAGAATTATTTGAGGATATTAGATTAAATATGATTTACTATGATCAAGCGTATAATTCAGTTATTAATTAAAATATTTATAATTCTTGTGCCATTGCACTCTCACTTAATTCAAATTATAGCAGTTATATAATGTGTGATAGTTAAGTATGTGAGAATCAAAAAGTTATAAAGAACTGCAAGATCCATCTTCAGGGTGTTGCATAAACTCTGCAGGATCTTCAAGTGTACCGCAATATATGCATACAAAGACAAAATTTAATTTTGAGTTGGGCCCAAAGAAGTATTTTGCATACTAACTAATAAATAAGAACAATATTGTTAATTACGAGAATACCCCAACAAATTCCCAGTTGGAATATCTTTCTAAAGTCAGTTTTAAGTGTTATACAACGTAAACTAGAAGGAAATGCTCTTCAAATGCATTGTTTAAGCATTTTCCTAATGGTAAAGATATTACATTTACAACAAAAATAGTATGTTTAATAAATGTTTGTTCACCGTGAATACTGTGTTTCATTATTTTATACAGATGAGCATTATTAAAATCACATATAAATAAAATATGGGCAAGCATTATAGTATATTGTATGAATTACTGATAAGTGGCGTTTCCATTAGTGTGGTGTTTACGCGGAAGAAATTACTCATATTATTCGGAATATTACATTAATATGAATTTCAACGAAGTACGGCAAAAAATAATAAATATTCGTACTACAATTGACGACAAATCGAAAACTAAGAGTGGAAACTTTTCTGGTTGCTCTGCGTTATCGACTTATTGATAAAAATGTAAATAATAAGTTTTATCGCAGGGTCGCTCCATTTAGTTTTGTAACACAATGCAGTTTGGTGGCTACGGTGTTGTTGATTTGATTTGATTTGAAAGAGCGAGATCTAGGACGCGGTTTTCCAAGCATCTCTAAGCACTGCAGCCATCATTGGCTTATTGTACACCTTAACTAAGAATTTTGCCTATACGGTGTTGTTAAACATTTATTAATCGTTCTATCATATTGATAAGTACCATTATTTTCATTTCCTTCACATATTATCAAGGAGAAACGGTCTGCATCCATTTAGGCCTTGAAAAGTTCCAAGATTTGCATGACGGGGATTGGAAGCTTCGAATCAGTTTTTGTAGATGATTGTTGCGTGGCGGAATTAATGACCCACATTTCATTGAAAAGATTCTGTGTAGTGAGATTAATCCACATTTACTGAAAAGGGTATCATAAATACTCATAACCTGCGCGGAACCGGACATTTTGGCGCAGCCGGTTTGTCGCGGCCGCTTAACCGCGGTCGGTTTGGTGCAGGGACGGTTTGGCGCAGAGACTGTTGGGCACAGGGACGTTTGGGGGCAGGGATCTTTGGGAACGAACATATATTAAACTGATTTATTCTATAACAAATTTTGTGTTATTTATAAAATTGCGAAATTATCCAATTTTCTTAGTAAATCCAATTGATAAAACAAATGATTTATTAAAAATATATTCACCAAACGTTCATAAACAAGCATCTAGAATATTTTTTATGCAACAATATTGTGTTTATATTATTTAATCAGAAAACTACTATTTGTCTATCTCAAAATATACCGTATGTCAATGAAAGTAGCATTTTACACATTATTAATTATTAAAAAATGAACTAGCAAACAAATACATTAGAGACAATATGAAACTAAATACACTCTTCAAAATTTTATATAATTTTAGTAATAAAAAAATGTGCAAATGTGTCAGTAGTTACAATGACATACGGTATATTTTGAGGTAGGCAAATAGTAATGTTTTGACTGAATAACATAAATACAACAATATTATTGCATTAAAGATATTCTGGAATGCTTTCAGTGAAAATATTTTTAATAAATCAGTTGTTTCATCAACTGGATTTACTAATAAAATTGGATAATTCATTTAATTAAAACTATAAAATATTTATAGAATAAACTATTTTAATATATATTTGCGCACAAGACCTTGCGTCAAACCGTTCCTGTGACAAACCCTGCCTGCGCCAAACCGGGTCGCGTAAAGACAGATAGTACCATTGCACAACGTACAGCTTCAAAAATTCGCATTGTATCGTGGTTTGTTGTGTCTTCGGTAAAATGCCATTTATGAACAGGCAATTCGTACTGCTGTACCACGCAACGCCGGCGTCATAATGCGAATTTACGCGGAAGCCGTTGAAACTTATAATGAAAGCACTGTAGGCGCCGAAATATTTGAACAACCATCATGTGAAGCAGGAGAAACAAACTAAGAAGATTTAGTTAACGATACTACTAATGACACAGTCCACAAAGAAGCTGTTGTCAACCTCTCAAAGAATTTTTTTAACATAACGGAAATTGCAGCGGTTCCTGGTATGACTGATATGGCAATTAAATCTAACAATGAATTGCAGCAATCAAAAAGTCGTAAAAGGAAAAGATATCTCACAGAAAATGTAATGCTTAATCACCCCACCGTAAAATATCATTAGATGTAATATTAATATTTTTTTAATAAATGTTTATAACCTTGCACCGGCTTTTTTTGTATAATTTTTCTCTTTATAATAATTAATAGTCACAATATAGAAGAATTTTAAATCAGCCGCAGCATCATTTTATTGTTTATTATTAAGCGGTAGGTCTAATGAACTCACACAGTGACAGAAGAATAGAATCAGCTACAAGAAGTTGAACAAGAGCCATCTAAGTACTGTCAGAGGTAAAACATATTGAAATATAAAAAATTGACAAATGAATTACATTTTTTAAAATACACTGATTGCTCCGTAGACACGTGTGGTGTAGCGTTTTCCTGCCGACCCTGTTTTAGATATTGTTACGAACCCAATATCCAAAATTCTAAATTAATTATTATTGCTACATAGCTGTTGTAACGTGATTTCAATTGCATACACATTTGTGTTGCAAGAAGTGATGTCATTTAACTCAGCAAAATCAAAGTACATTAGAATATTAAATTAGGCAATGTGGAATAAGTAATACGCTTGATAAGGGAAATTAAGTAATAACCAGGTCATCGCTTATGGGTGCAAAAGAGAATATAAAAGGACCCTTACATTGAATTAAAAAACAGTAAAATAGCAGACAATGAATAGTAAATAGTAGAGAGTGTATAGTTGATAGTTAGCGGTGTTCCCAAGAATAAAACCTAACAATGACGCTGTATCTATTCGTATTATTGTAAGTAGTTTAGAATAATGTTTTAGGATAAGTTGTAATAGTCTTGTTGAACTAAGTAATTAATAATCAAGCCATTTTTATATAAGGGTAGTTGTCTCCCTGGTGATCCCGGCGATAAGGACAAGGGGCTCCTTATCAGTTACAGCCCATAGGCGTAACAATATTAGTTTGAAAAGAAATTTTAATTCTCTTATCTTTACTTTAGGATCCTCGCGTCAATCGCCGCTCAGTTGAAGCTATGGTGCTACTACGAGGTACGTAATGTCAAAATATCCACAACTTGGCCGTCTTAGTGTACCACGTCTGCCTTTACGCAACCTGGTCTGTGCCAAACCGGCCGCGTCAAACCGGCCGCACCAAATCGACCGCGCCAAACCGGCCGCGCCAAAATGTCCTAGTCCGTAACCTGCACGAAGTGAGTGATGCAAAACCTTACTTAATACGGGAAAGACCTTATCACAGATGATGATCAATAAACATCTGGGCTGGGTTATCAAACAATAATGTAATTGGTGCACACATTCTACCTAACGGATTTAATTCAGCCTTGTAAATTCAAATTTTAGAACCACTGCCGTTACTCGATGTAGTTTCATTAGCAATTAGAAGAAATTGTTGGTTTCAATATGACGATATGCCGTTACATTATGGAATACAAGTGAGAATTTTCCTGAACAGAAATTTTGCTGAGAGGTGGACCCATACCAAGGGCTCGTAAATCGGTACGCGACAATTGGTGCCGACATTTTGGCGCCGGAATTATGGCGCCAGGGAATTTCAGCGCTAAATTCCTAGTTGGCAACCAAGCCCAATATAGTACATTAAAATAAAAGTTTGTTAAAAGTTAGTGTAAATTAAGTTTGGGTAAAATTTGCTAAAATAATGTTTTATTATTGCGTATGAAATGATCACTATTTCCATTAAAAACATCAAGTGATAGTGGTGTTCGTCTACTGTCTCTCATCAATGTGTTGCTTAGAAAAGAAAAACAATATCTAGTAAACATTAATTAGTTGTCCAGCTGGTAGACCTCCATGTAGTAGCACTGTTCGTGAAGATCGATTTCTTCGAAGAATGGCTACACGAGACCGCTTTTAAACAAAAAAGTCTGGTGCTGTAGACTGGATGCGAGCTCTTCACCGCCGTGTGTCAATAGCAACAATTTACAGAAGAATCTCTTCTTTTGGACTGTGATTTTACCGTCCACTCCAACGGCTCCCTTTAACTGCACATCGCAAGGCTGTTAGGTTTGCTTGGGGTCAAGAGCAGCGGCATTGGAATCAGCAATGGAACGACTTTGTCTTCAGTGACGAATCAAGATTTTGTTTGTGGGCAAATGATGGCCGTAGGAAGGTACGTCGATATCGAGGAGAAAGACGAAATCTAGAGTTTGTTGAAAGACGCCATACAGATTTAACACCTGGCGTTATGGTTTGGGGTGCGATTTGTTTTGGTAGAAGATCACCTCTTGTGTACGTCCCAGGCACTTTAAATGTTCATCGTTATATTCATAATGTCCTGGAACCTGTGTTAATACCATTAATGCAGACGTTGCCAAACGGTATTTTCCAACAGGATAACGTACATCCACACACTGCAAACATTACCAGAACGTACCTCCAACAGGCACAATTTCAAATGTTGCCCTGGCCTGCACGATCATCAGTCTTACTGCCGATCGAACATCTTTGGAACATGATGGGCCGGCGGCTAAGATTATTGCCAAGAGCTCCGAACAACTTAGACGAGCTGAGACACCAACTTGAGGTTATATGGAACGAGATACCCCAGGAGAACTCAGACCACTCGATAGAAAGCATGCCACGACGAGTAAATACTTGCATTGCTGTTCATGGCAATTTACATATTATTAATTTTTTTTCGTTGTTGTTATTGTTTTCTTATAGTTGTTAATTTTAATTTATGAAAACCTGATCATTTCATACTCAATAATGAAACATTATATTAGCAAAGTTTCAAACCCGTAGCTTTATTTTTAATGGGGGTGCATTTCATATGAAACAAAGTGTATGTTATAATGAAGTACCTTCAAATGGTTCTCAGTCCCATTAAAAATTATTAGCTTATGCCAGGAAGGTATTCAATTGCAGTTTTATGACCAAAATCTATAATAATATTTTTAATATATTCATCTGCCAGCAAATATTTTTCCCAACCTGGGATGTGACCGTACATACAAACATACATACAAATAAACTAGTGAAACTAGATAAAAATATTTAATAATAATAAAATGAGAACAACGTCTAAATGTCACGGCGCCAAAACGGCCAGCACCAAAACGGCAGCCCCAAAATCGCGGCGCCCAAATGTTCTGCTCCGCCAGGTTCTGTTGTATTTCTTTTTCTGGGGTAATTTGAAAGAAAGTCTTTACCGCGAATCAGTTGTAAAAAACATCGTAGTTCGTATTCACGCTGCTGTTGTGTCAATAAACGAAAATAATATGATACAGAGGGTTCGTGCTTCCATGTTAAATCATGCGAATATTTGCCTTGAAGTAGGAGGTACCCAATTGATGCACAACCTATACGGAAAATATTTTTTTTGTTAATATTATTCATTTAATTTAAATGTTAAACGTTTACTTTTTGCCAATAACTCTC
This sequence comes from Limonius californicus, assembly GCA_014611495.1. NCBI lineage: Eukaryota > Metazoa > Arthropoda > Insecta > Coleoptera > Elateridae > Limonius > Limonius californicus. The sequence goes on along the minus strand of JABXWE010002537.1, from coordinate 20,775 downwards.
TAACGAAGGACAATCAGAAAAATATCCACTACTAATTTTTAATTTGTTTGCGCCCCCGGAATCAATTCCGAAGCAAATTTTGAGACAACTTTTATTGTTAATTTCGCAGTGTAGAAGATTTTAGTTCTTTAAGTTTTAAAGAAGTTACGTTGTTGAACCGATCTAGATTCCCAAATAATTAGTTTAAAATTTTGAATATATTATTCGTTGAAATATCTGCATTTAATTAGGGCGTCGCATATAATCCAGATGCAACATTGCCACTTCTGCTGCATGTATACGAAATTGGAATTATGCTTTTTTTAATTAAAATATTTATTTACAGGAAAAGCTTGATTGGTAAAATTTGAATAATACAAATTGGTTTACTTAGATGCGTTGCAGCTTCACTTAAAAATGCTAACCACTTAATCATAAATTATATCTCAACTTAATCTCTGCAAGTAGTTGCAAATATTTATATGAATAATACTGGAAACTTTGTTACGGGGTAATCTTGCTAGTATACAAATGAAGCGCTCTTCCAACAAACATCATAATCCTATATGTTAACGTCATTTCTGTGGGTTTTCCAAAGTATAGCGTTTTATAGATTTTTATTAGAAAATTTGTATATATTTAAGCCACTGCAACAAGGAAATCAGAATCAAGGTACCAACGAAAGTGTGTGAATAGAGAAGCAGATTAAAGACTTCTAAAACCATGGCATTAAAATGTGTAGCAGCAGCTTTCGTAATTCTTGCACTCGTGCAGGTACGTATTTTAATTGTAAGATTTATCATATCAAAAATTTAAAATATTCCGATTACTGTGATTATACCTAGAACATTGTAAATTATTCGCGCTGATGTTGATCGTAGCTAAATTGCTTTTCTCAACTAAATTTAGTGTTTTAGAATTTGCTGTATCAATTTCAAAGAAAATCGATCATCTTTAAATTGGTCTAATGTTGGCATTAAATCGGTAATATAACTTTGCAATAGTAACAAAATATTTAAAATAGCAACAAGGAGGAGTGGAAATATTTGAGTCATATTTGATCATTTTAGTATTGTAAACTCATTGTTTTTGTCTATTCTGTGTAGACTCTAAATTGTATTTAACTATTATTCCTTAAATTTTAGTAAAAATGGATCATTAAACAATTCTTGCTTATCTTGCGTACAATACGCATCTGTTCGACCTGGTAAGGCAAAAACCCAAAATTTGATACTTTAAGACGGGGTTTGATTTTTATTGAAACACGATAGTTTAATGTAGAAATACTATTTTATTTTAACAACTTATAAAGAACAAAGCCTTAAAATATAATAGGAAAACTTATAGTATGTTGTTGTAGCCGCTTACGACATTAGTTGTGCGTAGAAGCAACAATGTAGAGGTAACTTTTTGTGTGTGACAAGCCTAGTATTCAAAATCCCAAAGCTTTTTATGTTTCTGTATTCATTTCATAGAGTAATAGAGTGAGCTTTTAAATTATATTAACAATATAAATAATAATAAATTATTCCAATTGAACAGAATTTATCGGGATTCTCTTTAACCTGAATTGGTTAGAAGCTGCAGTTACGTAGTGTTAGATTTGAAAACAATTATTTTTATTATAATAAAAAGCACTACTATTCTGTTGCAACAAAACAAAACATTTGAACCTGCCGGGATTTAATATCAGGCATTGTACCCACACGTACTGCCGAAACCGCGTAAGTTATTCAGTTTTTAATTTTAGTATTACTAACTAATTAATTTAAAGCCTCATTTGCTAATGCTATTTTTCCATTTACGGTGATTGCGGGCAGCAAACTTTATCCAAGAACATAATATCTAACTTTACAACTTTTTATGAATATACATTACTAACCACACTTTAGCTGTAAAGTTTGAATTAATGATGCAATAGAAATCACTTAGGTACGTACTTGATGCAACCTGTTTGGTTTTGCACGGGTTATTAGAAATATTTTTTAAGGCTGGTAACAATAAAAACTGCATAATAGTATGGTGCTAGCATTATTGGTTCTTGGCATTAAATTCATGTTTTACTCATCTGAAATATTAATTTTGTACTAGTGCTGCATTCATATGTTTCATCAATATGGATTTCATTTGATTAATTATATAAATTTTTTGCGATGGTAGAATATATTTCTACTGTTACATTTAAAAATATGCCTTTAATTGATCATTTAATTTGATGGATGTTTAATAAATAGTTTGATGGTTTAGTGGAAAACCAAATACGTCAGCAAATGTTCGAACTGTGTTATCATACGTATTTGTGTGGATGTTCCGTAGATATAGTAGAGTTGGCGACTTTTAGGGCAAGTTGGATTTTATCTGTTGAAGCCAGCCTGGTGAAAATTTTGGTTGGTGATTTCAAAATTAAGTTATCACCTGTTTTAACAAAGTTTAGAAGGAATTCGTAAAAAAAGTAATTATGTCGCAATTTTTAATATGAAGTTAAAACCGAAGTTTTAATTTTAATTCCTAATCTCGATATCGACAAAATATATTTCGCTGAGTAATTTTGTTTTTAATCTCACAACTTCGATTTAACTCAAGGTTTCGATATTGTGTTATAAAAATATTTCCTCTATATAATTGGCAGCAAAATGCGGTGCTGATGTTACTATACCTACAGCCTTAATCACATTTATTAGTAAAATCGAAAAGGAAGTACGATTAACATTTCTCCACACACCTGGTTTGTCAACTATGTACCGATGTCGCTGTATCTGTTACTAGCCGTAAATCAATTTTTCTTGTTCATGAGATTTTAAATGAAACCCAATTTAATTTTGGTCACTGGCATCAAGGTAGATGCACGAAAAATAAAAAAGGTATTTTTGGCCACCCCTGAGATAGAGTAGCTTGCACAGCTGATAACTTATAGATATTTAAATGTATCTATAACAGGTCTAACATACAACTACAATATTTCATACAAAACTTTATCTATTATCAAAACTTTATTAAAAAACCAAACACTAAATCCCCATGTATTGAAATTTAATCCTACCATACAATAAAATCAACGGTTTGGCCGGCTGTTATCCTTTTCTGTGATTGCGAAGGCGCTGTTAGTCATTCATTTTAAAATTCAGATATATGGTTAGCGCAGTAAGTCAAGTTATTTGGTTTTGTTTTAGTTCAGTCAGCCAAATTGTTCAGTATCCGGATAATTAGGTTAACTCATTATTCGGTATCCGGACAATCTTATTAGCCTAATTATCCGGTATCCGGATAGTCTGGTTAGTTAAATCATTCGGCATCCGGATAATAGGGTTAGACATATTATACACGTCTAGATAATCCGAATAACCGAATTATTCGGTATCTGGACAATTTCATAAGGCGAATTATCCGGTATCCGGATAGTCTGGTTAGTTAAATCATTCGGCATCCGAATAATACCTGTTACAACTTCACTTTATAATTTTATTATGTTTTAAGTAAGGCTAGTTATGATGTTCAGAATTTTGTTATTAATGTTTTTAGCTGGCATAGTACCACAAGGGTCTCAGGGTGAAGGAATGCTCTGTAACTTTCACCCAAGGCACCGTCGGTCAGTTGCACACTAACCTCCCCGAGAGGCAGGATGCAAGAAGTAGTTAGTGGTGTTTTTGTTTAGAGTGTGTAATCCATTTGAATAAAGAAGTTTACAATTAATCGTGAATTATTCACATAACAATACCGTTAGGCATATTATACATATCCAGATAATCCGAATAACCAAATTATTCGGTATTTGGACAATTTCATAAGGCGAATTATTTGGGATCCGGATAGTCTAGTTAGTTAAATCATTCAGCATTCGGATAGTACGGTTAGGTAAATTATTCATATCCAGGTGATTCGGATAACCGAATTATTCGGTATCCGTACAATGCCATACGACGAATTGTTGGTTATCCGGATAGTCTAGTTAGTTTAATCATTCAGCATTCGGATAGTACGGTTAGGCATATTATACACATCCAGATAATCCGAATAACCGAATTATTCGGTATCCGGACAATTTCATACGACGAAGTATTTGGTATCCGGATAGTCTAGTTAGTTTAATCATTCAGCATTCGGATAGTACGGTTAGGTAAATTATTCACATCCAGGTAATTCGAATAACCGAATTATTTGGTATCCGGACAATATCATACGACGAATTGTTTGATATCCGGATAGTATAGTTAGTTTAATCATTCAGAATTCCGATAGTACGGTTAGGCATATTATACACATCCAGATAATACGAATAACCGAATTATTCGGTATCCGGACAATTTCATACGACGAATTATTTGGTATCTGGATAGTCTAGTTAGTTTAATCATTCAGCATTCGGATAGTACGGTTAGGTAATTTATTCGCATCCAGATAATCCGAATAACCGAATTAATCGGTATCTGGACAATTTCATAAGGCGAATTATTCGGTATCTGGATAGTCTAGTTAGTTTAATCATTCAGCATTCGGATAGTACGGTTAGGTAAATTATTCACATCCAGGTAATTCGAATAACCGAATTATTCGGTATCCGGACAATATCATACGACGAATTATTTGATATCCGGATAGTCTAGTTAGTTTAATCATTCATCATTCGGATAGTACGGTTAGGTAAATTATTCACATCCAGACAATCCGAATAACCGAATTATTCGGTATCTGGACAATTTCATAAGGCGAATTATTCGGTAACCGGATAGTCGAGTTAGTTTAATCACTCGACATCCGGATAGTACGGTTAGATAAATTATTCACATCCAGGTAATCCGGATAATCGGATTATTCACTATATGGACAATTTCATAAGGCGAATTATTTGGTATCCGGATTGTCTAGTTAGGTAAATCATTCGGCATCCGGATAGTATGGTTAGGTAAATTATTCACATCATGCTAAGCCGATTAACCGAATGATTTGGTATTCAATTACCCCAAAAGTTCATATTTGGAGTTTTCGGTTACATTAACTATTCGGTATACGGATAGCCTAGATAGTTAAATTATTTGCTATCCACTTAGTCCGGTTACCCGAATTATTCGGTAACTGGATAGTACGGTTAGTCGACTAATCCATATCCAGTTAATTTGGCTAGCCAAATTATTCCGTATGCGGATAATAAGGTCAAATTATTCATACTAAAATCCGAAAAACAGAACTGTTCGGTATCCGGTTAATTCAGTTAGTTAACTTCTTGATTATCAGGATATTAAATTAACCGCTATATTGTACCTGTAGCTTCCGAATAGTAATAAAATATTAACACGTTAACCGCATAATGTCAACAATCATACTATAGACATCAGTGACAAAGCTTCCGTGTCCCTCATTCGACATTCGGGATTTATTTTAATGTTTTCTAAGAAAATATAACTTCTGCTGCAATACAAATTAATACGTCTCCAATAATTTTATGATCATAACATGATGAACAAGTTGAATATGTTTGAAATTTAGTATCTATATTTATTTTATAATTAATAGTCTGATATTCTGTAATGTAGATGTTAGGTGATCTAAAATCCTTAATTTTTTCAGGATATGAACGGGGTAGCCGCCGTTCTCAATTCTGCCGAATGCAACTTGAAAGTACAACAGCTACGATCTGAAATATCACAAGCAGCTGGGCAAGCTCAGCTCTCAGTTTCCTTGGCTGCCTCCGCCATAAGTCGCAACATCAATTCAGTTCGCTTGAATATTAAAACTGAAGTGAAGAAGGTACAGCTTAAAGCAGATCAGGCAGTCGGTCCTAACGTCAACGTGTGCAGAAACAACCTCAAACTCCAGCTTGCGCTGCTGAACAGCCAGGCTCTTAACCAGTGCTACAATAATATTCAAATTAATTCACTTAACCAGAGGGTCAATCAAATAAACAGCTTGAAGGGAGATGCCAGTCAAATATGCAGTAGCTGCTTGGACGACAGCTGTGTGGATGCTAAAATAGAAGAGATTGGAACGCAGGCTGGGGATTTGCAAGCAGCAATTTCAGCAGAAGCCGATACTGTCCAAGAAGATTCTGCTCAATGTGCTGCAGCGGTACAGAGCAGCCAGTTGGAAATTATAAATAACGCATCCGCCAACTTTGATGCCTGTATTCAGAATTCTTAAGACTTATATACTTTTAATGGATTATGCATATTATTGTTAATTATTCAAGGAAATAAACATAGTGATTAGTAAGCAAATTAATTGAAAACTGCTATTTCTATTAAACCTGTAGTATTACAAAGAGTGACAAGCTTATAATACCGATATTATTTAAAAAATGAAAAGGTACTTTAAATAGAAGTTGAACGATGCAGAAGGTATTGAAAAGTATCTTATGTTGTGGTAGCACATTTGGTAAAACCGGAATTAATGCAATTTCTGTTTTTTTAATAGCAAAGTGCGTTACGATTTTTCAGCCAGATTTTTGCTTTGCACTTTTCAGGTGTATAAGCATTGGTTAAACCAGGATAGTCAAGTTGTGTGCTGCTGTCCACATAGTTCCTTGACTACACCGACTGGAGCACACACCCAACTTCGAATCCTATATCAAATAGCAATCATGTTGCATATTGTTCGATAAATTAGTTAGTTAAACAACTATTAGTACAACTTTGAAGGTTCTTCCTATGAAGGTGTATATTAGAAACAAATAACTCACTAGTAGACCTTAAAAGTATGGTATATGATAGCAATATCAAAAGGAGTTAAAAGTCTTATTCAACATGGATTCCTAAACAAACCGTTTGCTAGGTATGCGTAATTTTTTGTCTAAAATTTAGTAATATCTAACTGTCGAAAATATAGGAGATGCCGTAGATACTCCTAACATAACAGTTTTGGATTTTTGTGTATATGGTTACTCGAAAATTTTCTGTAAACAACATCTAGAAATAATCGTGCCGAATATTAACAGTCAATCGAAAAAAGTTTTCAAAGAATTTGAGCAAATACAAACATTTTTGGAAGGTGCCGAGCTCCATCCCCAAGAACGTGGAACCTATTTCCAAGGAAGGGGGACATTTCTATTGTTTCCACTTAAAATTTAAAATAAATCTATCAATTCTTTGTCTTTTTGGAGCTAAATATTAATAAAGCTTGCATCAGAAAATCTTTCGTTTCTCCCTTGAACGCCCTGTATAACCATATAGTAATTAATAATTAATTTTTTATGTGGTATTTACTGATACAGATGTTTGAATCTAACTTCCCTCAGCAGCCATGCATCTTCCAAAAGAATATTAAGTGCGCCTGATTGTGACATTTCTTACATTTTGTAAGCTTATGTTTCTATTGGCGTGTAAGACGTAAGTTACATCTGTGCAGTTTACTTTCTTTTAAAATGGCGATAAAACTATTGGAACTGCCAATTGCACTTAATATTGGAATTAAATTTAGGTATGCTGCATAGCAGCAGAATTTTCATTATAATCTATTCAGGATTGATTTGCCAATTAGTAGGCTGTGGAAATCTGGGGGAATGTGTGGTATCAATGAAATTTGTCAATAATTAAGTTGGGTTATGCTAGTTTTTCTTGATGGAGGTTATGTTTTTTTTGAAAGCAGAAATGTTGCCAGTGGAGTTTGTTTGTTCATTTAGCGTCCGCCTATTTCTGCTCAATGTTGGTTTATAATACTCAGATAATAGATATAATAATGATTTCATTATAAATAAAATAATAACTATAATTTAAATGTTGTCGTAACACATTCCAAATACATATTGCTGTTCTTTTTACACGAGAATTCTGTACTCAAATCTTATGTATACAGAACATATTCCACGCCATTCTTCGTTGTCCTATATTTAGGTCTTGCAGCAAATTAAGAAGAATTAACGTCCATGCCGCTCATGTTTCAAATTGTTATTATGGTAGTCCAGTGGTTGACTGTTTGCCTCTGGTGCTAAGAGACCCAAGTTCATATTCCACTGAGGTTAGTGTTTTTCTCGGGCGAGATAAAAACTGTAAAACACTCATTCACAAGTTAGATGCCAAAAGAATATCCCCTACCCTATTCCACCTTCATGATATTATTAGAAGTATCTGAATCATCGGCACCCTCCGATTCTGAATCAGATTCCCCAATTAAAATAATGAAAGGAGAAATATTTTCGAACGATAGATTTCCCAAATGTTTTGTCCAGTCTTCCGAAATAAGTTTTTCACAATGCTTACAGAAATTTTGCCACATGTCGGGGGTACATTTTGAAAGAGCCTCGCGCCATAAATTTGCAATCTTGTCTTTCGATTTTGGCTGCGAATTTATGTGCTTATTGTAATAGGTCTTACAAAACCCCACGCCATTTCAATTGGGTTGTATTGACAATGGTATGGAGGCAATCGAAGAACCTCAAAGTTGCGCTTTTTCAAAATTTCGTCAGTTACGTATCTTTTATTTCCGTCTGTTGTAAAAAGTTTAATTAACTCCCAAAGTTTTTTCTTAGTAATTTTGCCCTGAATTTCGACATTGTGGTGGTTAATCAACCATTCCTGCAATACACCTTTTTTGCAAGAAAATGTGGGCGGCTTGTCAAACTGCACTGAATGATAAGGTGCGTTGTCCATAACCACGACAAACTTTCCTTGCAACTTGTCCAAAGCAGGAATCAGCTGATTAACCAACCAATTTTGAAAAATTTCCCCATTCACAGTTTCATGATAGTCCATGTCGTTGTTCTTTGAGTCTAATAACATGTCGCACCCTTCCAAAAAGCCTAAATTACATCCCGCATTCAAGATCGTGAACCTCTTCCCCTCACTTTTAATTTTGGCTGGGTTACTTTTAAGATCGGTTTCATGTACCCATTGACGACTCGCGGATCCATTTTGGTAGATTCACGTTTCGTCTAGGTACACGAATGTCACATTTTCACTAGAATTTTGATATTGGAGAAATTGTCTCAAAAATTTAACGACGTGTTTTAGTTCACATAAAATTTTGCATCCATTCACCATTTTGTGTTTGTAACCCATTGATTTAATAATTTTGAATAAAGTACTCCTGCCCCCCTTGTATTCCAAATTTTCGCGAGAGTCAGCCAAGAGTTTGTCGAGAGTAAAATGTTCATTCTTCAGATGATACTAGGTACCAAATTTGTCGTTGCAAATCTTTTCTAAACGTGTAATTTAAGAAAACGTCTGTCTTAGCACGTTTACTACAAATGGATGATTTCAAAACGTCCTGTCCTTGTGATAAAATGTCCCTTATGTAACGCTCAGACACCTAAAATTATAAGTAATTTTAATTGCATATTTGAGAAATAATACATGCTTACCCCAAATATAGCAATTAATCGATTTATACTGGTAAATCGTGTGAAGTTTGGCCTATCTCTTTTATAGTGGTTGAAAGCTTTCACAATTTGCAGTTTAGTCACTTTGTTAATAATTTTCATCATTCTGATAATTAAGTAGGTATATTATGTGTTTTATTATTTCTTAACTTACTAGATTATTTTAGAAAAGTAGGGGACCCTAGAGCTGGCAACTGGGCAATTTTATTTTTACATTGTTAAAAATCAATCAAATAATATTTAAGAAATGCAACTTAAAAAAAACAGCTTGCTGGATGGCAAATCAATCCTGAATAGATTATATTTTAATTTACTTTTACGACTTCTAAAATTTATCATTTCCAGGGTATCCTCTTAAAGTATTACACTGTCTATGTAATTCATATGCTTTGCAAGAATGTTTTTCTGAATTCTTCTTACATCAAAATCATTTCAGATACTTGTTAAAAATAATGCACAATGCTATTTAAAAAGAGATATTTTCTATTGTTTCAGATTTTGCGTGAACTGCTACAACAACGTGTGTTGAATTATTCTAGTACCTTTAATACTTGTCAACCATTGTTTAAAGTATTTGTAACGATCGCTTACACTCCGCGCGTTTGTTTTTGAAATTTGCACGTTGTTAAATATTTACTCCGGGTATATTTAATTCATAGCCAGATCGGTTTTTTGGGACCGTTGGCATCAGCGAACTCACCGCGGGGACGGATATAGAGTTTGGTTTTGAATTCTATTGCGGCGTGTACATGCTTCTGGTTAACCAAGAAAACTTGCTGCGGCTTCGTTTATCTTGTGGAGTTACCATTATCTTCGCTTCGTAATTTTGAAGCCAACTAGTGATTCGGATTCTGTTCAAACAAGATTCAACAGGGCAGTAGGAAATGCCGTGTGGTTTCCTTTGTCGTTGTTACTGATATACATTATCCTATTCTACCGCGTAGACTTAAAAGACCGCCGACTCTATACGTCTTTTGCTTCCGATTACCGCTACTAATAATTACCCAGTTCTGTTCTTATTTTTTTCGTCGTTAAAGGAATTAACATCTATTTCCGTCGAAAATTATTAGATGAAACAATCGTTTAATGGAATTTTTAATTTTTTTTACGCTATACAAATAAGAAAAAACGTTAAGCAAAGGGGTGTGTCGAGATCTTAGAAACAATGAAAATTAAATATATTATGTATAATCAATATATTATATTTGATATTTAACTTTGTTTTAATAAGACTGTATAACATACTCCTGAACATGTGTTTAAACATTCCTGGGTGGTAAGTGTAACCTTACACAGTGTTTCGTCAGTTTAAATTAAGCATGGTTTCGCACCAACACGGTAACCCGCAGAGGCGGGCCCTGTTGTGCATAGCACAAACTAGCTTAGGCTCGACACTGCGCAAGCGGTACAAACGAGGATCACGACAATAATAATAATAACTAATGTTGTTTATGTTTTTAGAACTATGATTTTATCAGACATTCGACATTTCAGGTATATCAAAATTTCAGACAAACTAATATCACTGTTTCCGAATAATGTCTACATTTTTAAAGTTTACTGGAACAAGTTTTAGAAAGAAAATAGTAAAAAATTTTTAATTATTTAAGAAATCGATGCTCCGACGCCGCAGATGCAGCGAAAGTGTTATTGTCAACACAATTATGAACCTACAATATACATCATTAAAATTTTTAAATGGTAAATGTCAATCACAGGTAATAACTACATCGTTATTCTCATTACGCCATTATTTGAAATTACAATTCATAAAGACAATTTATGCGGTGTTTGTAATTCTTTATTCAGCAAACGACAGTTACACAGAAGAAATCCTCTTTTTGCCGTAGCTGTAATGTTGCTTATAATATCAACAACGTGAACGTTGTAGTAAAGCCTTGGTGCAGATTTATGTAAAACGCCTGATTTAAATTTATTTTTACTGTTTAAAATTCAAAGATCACAAAGTCCCTTTAGTGAATGGTATTAAAAGAATTTAAAATATTTTTCTCTGGGGATATAAAATCCAGAAAAATATACCCACGCTTTTTTTCTTTAGTTCAATTCCCTGGAAAGCCTAGTATACAACTTTCGTAATTACAAAAAATGTTTTCTTGCTCGAAATCTTAATTGATTTCCTGGAACGAATCAGATAAATCTTGAAATTGGGGTTGTGTGCATTTTGTTGCTAAAGGATTGTAGTTATAATTCAACAGATGTCGTAAAACTAAATTGATTTTATGGCATTTTTGCACTATCTTTGGACATTTTATATCAGAAGTTTTTATGATTTTTGGTTAATTTTTTCACTTTATTTCAATCTTGGGTATATACAGTGTGATTGTAAATGATTGAGGACAGTTTCAATTTACCGCCACAAATTTTGGTGTATTTCATATGTTGGTTGTGGCTATATCAATTTAGCGGCGGGGCTATTTATAAATACATATGTCATGGTCGCCGTATTTATGATTTCTGCTGGGCATTTTGAACAATTGTAAAATATTGTTAAATTAAATTTGAATATTTTCACTTAATGTTAAGACAGTTTATTGTGTATTAATTGTTTTAATTAAAAAGATAAAACTATTGATTAAAATCGTTATTAGCAAATAATATATATATCTCAGTTATTCCTATTTGAGAAGCCACTGATGAGAAATAATCAGCTGACAGGTTTACTGTATTTGTTACCAACATGACAATAATTTCTTATGACGGTAAATTCAAACTAGCCTCAATCATTTACAATCACACTGTATGTTATGTTGATTTAAAAATTTGCCGCTTCATTTGAATTGTCACTATCCAATTGCCGCTCCATAGGAATTACAAACGTTGTTTTAATTGCCAATTTTATGATGGTTACAGTTTTCGTTATTATTTTTTTTAAAGATCAATTTATGACAAGGGCAATTTCGAGTTTCCCTTTGTAGGCTAGATTTCTAATTTTTCTCGGAAGACGCACATGTCAATTTTGTTCTAGAACAAATTAGGCTTGGGATTATGTTTTGCGGAAGAGGGGTAGGGCAGTAGAAGCTAGACCCTTGGCACAGACGGACGTAATTCCGAATATCGGTTCTTCTTTTTTATCGCAGCGCATCTGCTACTTCGAGTTTTACCGTACCGCATTTTGCTTTAGGCCAATAACATCGACCAAGTCGGATATATAAGTAATAGTAGAGTGTTCGTCTTGGTGTTGCACCATTAAGGATAATTGCTCCTTTCGATTCATATCGGATTTTAGCGATTTAAAAAGAAAAACCGTGCACGTGTGGTAGTGAAAGCTGTTGTTTTATTTCCATCGTCCGAAGAGTCCTGCATCTCTCTCAAAGCTAACTGACCCTGTTGAAAGCAACCTACTCCCCAGGGCCGTAATAGCAATATTTCGTTCCAACGCTGCCCCGAAGAACGTTGTCTTCCTTCTTTTTCTTCTGCATCTGGAAATCGCCCCTAAATTGTGCCTATCTCGCTCTAACCCATTCATCGGAAGGTAAGGTAAAGAACCAGTTTTTTTGTGTGTTGTGAAAAGAAACCTTTTACGCGCTAACTTGCAAAATTCAACGTAATTAAACCTTTTTTTTGAAACAAGGAGCGACCTTCAGTCGCCGATTGTCTTTGTTTGCACTACTGATTGTAAAGAGTAATTTCTTTTATATTGTGTCATGCTTGTAAACTCGACGCCTCTGGCCGCCTAGTTCTTTGAAAAAGGAAAATATCGCGCGCCAGCAGCGCCAGCGGAGGGTTTGTTAATTGAACGTTCAAACAAACAGTTTGTATTATTAAACTAAGAGATCATCATTTACTGTCTTTTTTGTATTGTGTCATTTCTAATAGTTTGATTATATGTGTTTTAAAGGTCACTGCCTCTTTTATTATTGTGTATGTTGTATTTGTGAGTGTACGAATTTTGCAAGCTGTATAAACAGAAGGGAGGCACAATAAAGGTGAGTCCGATTCCCGTAAGCTGCTGGGTTCGCGGCCTTCCACGGGGACTTACAATCAGCTGTATTTGGAAGGTGGCGCCCACTAATTTTGACCCATTCTGTACACAGCTAGGAAGATTGCCTCCCGTAAGCGATTTCCGTAACTCCCCCTACTCCGCTGAGCTAAGCTGCAGGCCTTTTCCACCTATTCGGTTGCGGGTCGACGAAAAAGCTCGTTTGGCCCGTAGCATGTAGTCTAATAGAAAAAGAAATCACAAGCGAAATGGTTGCCTCTAACATAGCTGCGGTGACAATAGGAAACGCTAATTTTAGCTTATTTTAAGTCACTTTAGTAGCCCGAACCCACTGGAGCTATTTATTGGTAGATGTAACACTAAAATTATTTATTAGTTGTATGGATAAACATCGTTTCAAATCTCTATTATTATAATTTTGGTAAGACATCTATAAACGAAGGAAAAGCATGACAGCAAGATTTACTGAAAAAGGTTAATATGAAACATTTTTGAATATATTTTTGTCAAATACTGTAAATGTGACTGGAATTACTAGTTTCCAAATAAAGTTTCTTTCTAATATTTTAATCTTTCATATTTTAGTGTTTCATAAATAAGAATTGTTAATATATTAATTTTGTTTTATTGTTATCGGTTCCTTTATCATTATGTCAAGTAATAATACCTGCGAAGTTTGCAGTGAATCATACATAACCACATTCTTTAAATACGGGGATCATCCGAAAAATTCTCGCAGGAAGTATAGATGGCATTAGTAGCTCTGAAATAATTAGTGCAATAAGAAAAATGTTATGCTATTTAAAAATGTAAAATGTTGTGATTCAATATTTAATAGGTGCTCTAATAATTTCAAACTTTTACGCTCTACTCTGTGTATAACTCTGTCGGTAGCTTCTATTCCTTGTCTAACTTCTGTACTGGGAATTCTTTGAATTCTCTCTTAGTCTTCAAATTGTGGCAATTTGTCGCAAATAATCTAGCGCCAGTGCTATTCGTTTTTACTTCATCGCTTAGTTAATGGTCCATACGTCGCAGCTGAAACACAGTTCCTGCTAATTTACTCGCTTTTTATTTTTGATGAAGATGTTCTTGTCTCGTCATACACTATTTGAGCATCCAGTTATCCTGCTGTTCTGTTGGATTCTAATTCTCTCTGACCATTATTATTTATTTTTGCCCCCAAGTATTTAAAGTGATTACCTTAATGAATTGACATGTCGTGCGGACTATAATTATTTCATATTTGGCATCTGAGTTAATTCGGTTTTGTCATCTGAAATCCCCAGTCGCTGTATGCTGCATATAATCTCCTAGCTATAAATTCCAAGCCATAAGAGTTTTGCGCCAGTATCACTTGGTCATCTGCAAAATTGAAGCTCGCTAGTGGACCATCATTTATCCGAATCCCCATTACTGAACTGTGTCGTTTTCACTTGGCTAGCACTACATTTAGATAGAAAATACAGACGCCTACTCTTTCTTCCCATTGTATATTCTTTGATTTCGCCATATCAATTGAATCGGACTCTATGTATTAAATAGTACTTCCGAGATCATTTAAAATGATCGTTGTAAGGTATTGCCACCTTTTACATCACTATTTGTTGCACTTCATGCAACTCTGGGCATTCTAGAAGTTAAGCTGAGTTTCCAAAAATTAATTTCTGTTTCTAACAAGAGTTGTTTTTTTTACAATTTGAGCACTTTCTACAATAATTACTGAGTAGTATTTTCTTAGTGTTTGTGATCATTTCTTTACTCCATAATATGCCGTTCACACTTCCTGTTGCTTTTCGTGCTTGTTCTACTTTTATTTTAGTGTCTGCCGTGTAGTTATTTGAGTGATCTAATATAGATTCCACTCCATGCAATTTTTATGGTTATGTTACGTATTATCAAATCGACGGATGTTTCGGCAATTGTCAAATATTGAGTTTTATCTATGTTAACCTTCAGTTTTCATTTATTAAATTCTTGTTTCAGTTTTCCGGTCATGTACTGTGCATCGTTTAGGCCTTGCCTAATTATGACTTGGTCGACTGCAAATAAAAGTATTTATGCTCCTATTTCAATCCTAATTGGTATATACTTTCGACTCTATTTCTATCTACTGCTTCCTGTATATAGATTTTTAGCAAACTTGGAGAGAGTCCACATCCTGTTTCAGGCCTATAGTTACTGTGACACATTTGAATATACTAATTCCTATTTTTTTGTAAGCTTCATTATTTGTAAACGGATGTCTATTATTTATTGGAGACGGAAAATGCTCTCTATGCCACCGTTTTCCAACAGTGAACCCTGCTTGATCTTTTGATATTTGTATTTGATAATATAGGGTAAACCCGGGACAGTTGGTGATAGTGGGTCAGACGGTGAATGGTAGGTATTATTTTTGTTAGTCACTGATCGCCTAAGTTATACTATTACGAACCCAATTCCAGTGCTAAACTCTAATATAATTAGTAGCAGTATTATTACTTCATAGCTTTTGTAATGCTGGCCTCAATTACTAGCATGCCCATTTATGTTGTAAATATTGATGTCAGCATACTCAGCAATATCGAAGTATATGTGATTAAATTAAGTAATGTAAAACAATTAAATACGCTTGATATGGGTAATAAAGTAAAAAGCAGGTCATTGCTTACCTATGTCTGCAAAAAGGGAAAACAGAAATGATAAAAAGATAGTTAAGAGTGGAGCACGGTATGATAGAGTAAATGAGATAGTACATAATAATGTAGTACAGAACAGAACAGTACAGTTCTGATAGTGCTGGACACATTGTTTGAAGGGCTTTTCTAGTAAAAATATTCACTGTTCAAATGAAACAAACATAGCAATGGCTTTGTACCTAGTTGTATTAATGTACGTGATTTAATATATTATTTTAGTATAAGTTACTGTAGGCAATGTATATTGCAAAAAAATAAATTCAGTTATTGCACATAGTGGTTGTTGTTCTCTGGTGATCCCTGCGGCAAGGACATAAGAGCTTCTAGTTGAGTTACGTCTTAAGTGCAGCAAATACTACTGCCTCAATTAAGCTTAACAATACGACAGAGATGTTTTAGACCAGATAGTGTTTACTGGGTGCAGAAAGTTTCATGCAGTTATTTTGAAGCACGTAAGTAAATCACAAAATAAAAGTTCCTTGGTCAACCCTTAAGCGACGAATTTTCAAAGGTTGTCTGTTGAAAAAACTATTGGGGCCTTCATCAGTCTTAGGCACTGAAAATGAGAAGAAGAAATGGGTTACTAACCATATTAAGAAGATGCAGAAGTTCGGGTTTACACCAACAAGAAACGAAGTATGTTCAATGGCGTATAAGATGGCGCAGCGGCTGAAACTAAGACATACGTTCAACTCGGAAATAGAAATGGCCGGCCTAGAAGGGTTGCATATGTTCATAAGCCGAAATTCAGAATTGAGCATCCGAAAATCGAGAAATCGTAATGAAATATTTCAGTTTGCTGCAAGATATTTTGATCACAAATGATGTGGTTGATAAACCAGATAATATATACAACGTTGACGAATCGGGACTACAATCAAACAATAAACCCGGGTATGTAGTCGCCGCAAAGGGGTTCGAAAGTGTTTCAAACGTCACATCCGGAGAAAAATGAGAAACTCTCTGTTATTGCTTGTTGCAATGGTGAAGACATATTTCTTCTCCCAACTTGCGTGTTTAAAGGCACAAATGAAAAAGCAGAACATAGAGACGGCGTCCTACAAATGTCGGTTATTTATATGTCTCAAAAATCCGCATATGCAACATGCGACATGCGACATTTTTTATTTATGGCTTAAGAATCATTTTCGGCAAGAAAATCTCAAGGAACTGTGGTACTGATAGTGGATGGGCATAGTTCCTACTGTAGCTCAGTGGAGGTACTAGAATTTGTGGAGGAACGTAACATAATTTTGTTATGTTTACCTAGTCACACGACCCACTATTTACAACCGCTGGACAGAGCCTTTTTAAATCACTAAAAACGTTTAATTACGTTGCTTGTAACTGTCACATCAAAATGAACCTTACTAGGAAAATCTCTAGACTGTCATTTGGAAGACTGCTATCTGAAGCTTGGATGAAAGCTGCACAACAAATAACGCGGTGGCGGGTGGCATTTTCCCCTTTAACCCTAATGCCATTCCAGATTACGCTTACTTAACTACAACTCTACCTGAATCCGAAAGTTTGCAACGCCTTGGCACACCATCATCCGTCAATTCATCAAGAAATGCCTCTCCTCTACCAGGTTGTTCAAAACATTCACCTTCCACAAGTTGTTCTCAGTCATGTTGTTCCAAAGCTTCTGTTTTAATTAGATCTCTTCAAACAATGTTGTCAAATAATTATGATATCACCCCCGGAAAAATTTCTTCAATACGAATAATGCCATCGGAAATTGATAAAGTGGGTAAAAATTGAAGAAAATTGGCAACTATCCTAAATACGGAGAGAAATATTGGAAGTTCGAAGATAAAGTCAGCACCAAAGCAGAAGAAACTCGAGAAAAAGCTACTGCGAGTAGAAGATAACAAGAATAAACAGAAGGGCACAAAATCTAAGGTCAAGAAGAGAATTTTGTGTGACACGTCATCTGAATCGTCTTCAGAACTTTGAGCTGTAGGATGAAGAAGATTGTGACAATGAAGACGAATAATGTTGTGTGGGCTGCGGCGAGGAATATAAATCCACGAAAAAGACCGTTGATTGGTTTCAGTGTCTTATCTGTAACCGCTGGTTGCACGAGGATTGTACGAAGTATATAAATTTATGTGACATTCGCGAAAAAGCTTCATAGAAAAAGTCGTTTTAATATTCTTTCTATAAAAACAGCACTTATTTTATATATCGTCATATCACCCATATAGCAGTCACCAGTGTTGGGTAGTATCTAGATCAAGTGGATCTAGATCCCGGATCTAGATCCACATAGTGGATCTAGTATCTGGATCTAGATTCTTTTTACACGAGGATCTTGTATCTGTATCTAGATCATAATTTTCTGGATCTTTCATCTTTAGATCCAAAGATCCGCTACAATTTATTTCTTGATTTTTCTTTTGTGAACTTTAAAAACGCAGTGAGTAATAATTCCTATTTAAAGTATGTTTATGTATTTTAGGAAATGTCTGCTATTCTTCTTTAGCAAAATAAATTATGTACGTGCTTCCAGGAAGATTGCAGTTGGGTTTTACTGGTTTTACCTACCCATTATGCACTAAGCGTACCTATATTTGAGCAATTGTGCAGATGCAGACAGACGCCTGGAATTTCCTGTCCCTCAAATGTACCTGTTGCGAGTTAGCAAAAATACTTTAGCTATTTTATTACTTATTAGGCAGACTAGGTAAAGCAAGTACAGACATTTTTCGGTATTTGCGTCACTGCTGTCATTGGGGGTGAACCATTTGGAGTGTTAGGTTAAAGTGATGATGAGCGACGAAAGTGCTTTCAAGAACTGTAACGGATAACGCAAACAATTTCAGCAAAGTTTTTAATATATTTGCTTCTTCTCTCTCTAGAGACAAATATAATGATAGCGAATTAACAGAACTGCAAAATCAAAATGATGTAGATGTAGAATCTTTAGTAGATTTTGATGATGACAGTACCTACGTGCTTTTACCTCAACATTTTAAATGTTGTTCACATACTCTAAGCCTTATTATTACTGTAGATGCAGTCAAAGCCACAGAAAACGCAATATAAAAAAAATACACAATTCGGTTTTTCAAAAACTTTTTTCTTTATGGAATTTAGTAAGTAGGTCAACTAAAACATCAGACGAATTGGAAAATATGTGCGGTATTAAATTGAAAGTTCCTTGTCCAACTCGGTGGAATTCCATGCATGATGCATGCATGAAGCTAATTAGCATTAAATCAAAATTAAACGAAATTAGTAAAATATTAAAATTAGAAGGATTTCAGCCATCCGATATTCTTTTTTCGAAAGAACGTATTTTTGTTACAAAACCTATAGCAGTTGCAATAGACACTTTACAAAATGGAAAAACCTGTCACTTAGGAACTGTTTTACCGACACTTTTTAAAATTAAAAAATCATTGGAAGCTATGCTATGCTCTTCAAAATTAAGAGAATGTTTGCTAAATGGACTTGAAAACGTTTTGCAAATATAATGGATATAGAAAGCTCCGGCCGTCGACCATACTTGTTGGCTACAATTTGTAATCCAAAATTTAAATTAAGGTGGCTAGAAATTACTTCCTTTAAAGATGATTCTGAATTCTGTAAAAGTGTATTGAAACGAAAACTAGAAGAGTTACAGTTAGGAGGATCTCAAGAAGATTATAATGAAACAACAGACAGTCACTAAAAATTCCGAAAAAGAAAATTCCTATCATGAGGAATTTTTTGATTTTTTTTAAATAAATAATACGCAGGTACAAACATCTACATTGCAGTGTACAAACTATTTTGAGGATCGATAACAGTTACATTCAATTAAATAAGTATCCGATAATAAAAGAAATTTTCCTTAAATTTAATTGTACACTGCCTTCTTCTGCCCTCCGTCTAAAGAATATTTAGTACGGGTGGACAAATTGTAACCCCTCGTAGAAATAGGTTAAATGACAAAATTTTCGAAACGCTGTTAATTTTAAAAGAAAATAGAATAAAATTCGATAATTAGAATTATGTTACTTTAAGTTTGTAATAAAGTTTTGTTCCCGTTAACTATATATTTATTTTCTTATGTTACTGTCCAAGTATCCAGTGGCACTGTCCATATCTCTGGAATCTCTAAAAATTAAAAGAACACCCCTGACACGTTCGAAATGCGAAAGGTTCTGTAAAGGATCTAGATACTTTGTTAAGGATCTTGGATCTTGATCTAGATCCGTTTTTAGGTTTGGATCTTTGATCTGGATCTAGATCATATTTTTTAAATGTATCTGGATCTGTATCTAGATCCCTAATTAGAGGATCTTACCCAACATTGGCAGTCACCAACAGACCCATACTGCTATGGGTGAGATGGTGCTTTGATGAGAATCTAATATATATTTTTTTAGTTTGTTATACTGTTTTGTTAAAGGTTTAGAGTTATCATTTTGCTTTTACGCTTGTTTGTAATATATACAGGGTGTCTCAGAAAGAATGGGCCAGCGTTTAGTCATAGATTCTTTAAGTAAAAATAAACCGATTAAACCTAATATACCTTAGGCAAAAAAAAAGTCTCGACATAACGAACGTCGCTGCATTTTCGTAAACACGAAAAAGAAATTAAAAATACAATTTTTGTAACACCAAAGTCTTTAATTGACTTAGCATTGTTCTTTACTGTAGGTAACAAGCACTACCCATTGTTTTTGCGATCTTGGCTACCTGATAATTGCATGTCGTAACCGCAACCCAAAACTTGGAACAAGCATTTTAAGGCAAACAGTTGCCTTTACGTGTATGAACTAAGAGTACCTTATTTTTGTACTTTTTAATTCTCTTTCAGAAAATAATACAGAATTTTAAAATGTTCTACTAATAAC
>JABXWE010002536.1:0-41143 GCA_014611495.1 Limonius californicus | reverse complement strand
GCATTGTCACGAAATTGCTAGAGATAATTTAATACAAAACAAAATGCGTTCTAAATCCTATTATGATGTAAATTCGAACAAATTCAAACTTCATGTTGGTGATAGGGTTCTTTTACATGAAGAAAGTACAGATAAAGGAAAATGCAGAAAACTAATGTCTAAATGGACAGGTCCCTATGAGGTAATTTCCGTCGATTCCGACGTAAATATCACTATTTTAATTAAAAATAAGCCCGTAAAAGTGCATAAAAATAGATTAAAGATTTTTCATGAAAATTAATTATATTTTTCTTCTTCTTTTCAGGTTATTACTACGGATTCTTTTACTCGTGAGTTATGTACTCTTTGTTAGATCCCAAAATACTTTTTATAATATTGCTAATGTTACAAATTCGGGTATTTATTATGAACAGGTGGGAGAATTGAATTTATTTAACGATCAATGGAAATTTGTAATTTATTTCGATTACAAAAATTATCATAACGAATACGAAGTTATTATGAAATATTATAAAAATTTAAATTACATATGCTCTAACATTTTGGTTTTAACCAATTCTAGTGAATGTCCAAATTTCATTTCGGTTACTAGCCATGCGTTACAAAAGGCGAATGGTAAATTAAATATCGTACATAGTATTCTGAACAATGGCAACACCAATAGACCCAAACGGGGATTGCTTGATATTGTTGGTACCATTTCAAAATCCTTGTTCGGAACATTAGACGCTGATGATGCTAAATATTACGACAGTCAAATTCAGAAACTTCACGATAATAAGCTAAAAGTTACGGATTTAATGAAGGATCAGACTACAATTTTTGAATCTACTATCAAAACAGTTAATGCGATTACTAAAAGATTTGAAAACGAATTTACAGTTATAAATGGTAAAATTAGAGACTTAGGAACTTATGCAGATGTTCTGCGAAACGCTATTGATGATGCAAATAAAAGAAACAAAATGTTTACATTATTAGGGGAAGTTGTGTCCTTGCTCACTTTTATAATTGAACAATATGAAATGAACATCGATAATCTTTTACACGTTGTTTTAAATGCGCAACAAGGTATCCTAAACCCTTTGGTTATAAATCCAGACGAACTGATTGCACAATTAAATAAAATTCAAGTACTGTTACCTAAAGATGTTTCTTTTCCCATTAGTTTAACAGAGAGTAATATCCACATTGTTTATAATAGTTTTAAAACAAATGTATTCTATATTAATAATCGTGTAGCATTTTTAGTGTTAATACCATTGATTGAAAGTAGATCATATGATGTGTTTAAATTAACTAGTTTGCCTACTTGGATATCCGATAATACGTATGCCTTTATATATCCAAAATCCAATTATGTAGTTATAGACAAAGTTAAACAACATTATTTTTTAATGAATGAAATTCAGCTTAATAAATGTATGCAATTTATTTCAGGTCAATATGTCTGTGAACAAATTCAACCAGTATTTTTAGCTCACTCACATGATCACTGTGAAACCAAATTATTTTCTGTTGTAAATGAGATACCACGTACTACTACGTAATTGTGATGTACGTTTATTGAAATTAAATAAAACCTTATGGATTCAACTTGCAGCTAAAAATTCTTGGTTATTTGTAAGTCCTGTTAAGGAAAATGTTAATTTGCTATGTAAAAAGTATAATTCTCCTATTTCATTGTTACTGTATCGTTCAGGATTATTAAAAATTCATTCGAAATGTAAGGTTCATTCAGATTCTGTTATTTTATCATCTCATAATTTATATGAGAGTGAAATAACTACATCGTTTATGCCAATGGTTAATATTAAAGATGATATAAGCTTCGATTTATATCAAAACAAGATTCCAATCTTAAATTTGGAAAAGCAAAGTGTAGTTGTATGTGACGATTTTCATTCATTAGATAAGATTAGTCTTAAGTTAGAGGAATTAAAAAAATAAAGAAAAACATTTCGAACTTGAACCACTTAATACTCATGACGTTCATCATTATTCTGTTTTATACGTTTTAATAATTGTTGTAGCATGCATATGTTTTTATACGTTTATATATCGTAAAAATATTTTTTCTAAATCAAAAATTAACAAATCAACTGATAATATCGCAAATTCAGATTTGACTAATGAAATTACTACCGAAAACTGTCAAGATTCTTCTGGCACCTCTCATTATGCTGAAGTTGTAATGCCCAAGGCAAAACCTAGGAGTGAAAATTGCACGGAGTTCAATTTTCATATTTAATGGGGGAGGTAACTTTATATGTTGCGGGCCTATACCAAGTTTGGCAAAGATAGGTAGTTACAAAATAAAAATAAAACACAAGTTTCGAAACCACCGCTTGTTTATTGTTGTATTGTCTGTCGTACTCTAATTTACAAAACACTACATTTCGATAAGGTTAGTTCATCCCTACCATTAATTAACCAATCACATTTATTACCAAGTACATGCATAAAAAAAGTAACAATTAACAAAATCATAAATACATGTATGACAGCGCTTGTACTCGCTGCAAGGTAAACGCAATTTTACATGAATAGCGTAATATAAGCTATCACCGCATATTCTGCATTGGTATTAAAATATTGTACAATAAGTAAATAAAGGTTAAAGACTTCTCTACAGGAAGTTTAACATATTGTGCAATTAGCATTAATAAAAGGTTGACGACTTCTCAACACTCGAAATAAAATTTCTAACGTTTGATTTTGCACAGTTCCCAGATATAGTATTCTATAAAGCGCTAAACTGTTGCGCATACCTTGGTATACCCGTTGCAATTTCTTGGAATTTTACGAACGTTAAACTATATGTATTTACATTTACAAAATACTATTCTTTTCCGCAGATTCTAGAAAAATGTTTAAGCACATTAAATCCAACAAACTTTATAGTTATCTACAAATCGTGGTTAATTTAGAAACGTTGGCACTAGAAATTCTAAAAGCTGTGGAAATATTGAAATAGGATGGGTAACAACTTTCCATATTAGTTGTCAAAGTTTAGCGATTAAATTAGTGTTGCGCAACTGATTAAACATAATACGACTACGATTTGGAAGAAACAAAGTATATTAAGACTGAGATCTTGGAATGTAAAATCCCTAAACAAGAAAGACCGGGAACTTACAGAAGAATTGAAACATCATCAAATCTCAATATGTACCATTCAAGAAACAAAAACTAATGGGAAAGGTCAAAAACAATACCACCTACTTAATCTATAGTGAGGTTGAAAAACAGATAAGAGTGAAGGCAGGAGTAGGTATACTCATACACAAATACTATCAAAGTTGCATAGAACAGTGTCAATACGCATCAAAAAGAATAGTGACTTGTAAGGAAGTTTCCGGCCAGAACGCGTTTTAAATTTATTTAGAAACTTTCCACGTTATTGTTTCACCGAAAAGGCGCTGGTGGCGCTGGTAGTAGCAAACCGATGTGCGATCCCAGTCCGTACCCGGCCCGACACGACGCTAGAACGAGTGAAATCAGTCGGACCAGGGATATAAAAATGAATTTTTGAGCTAAATTCATTAACTTTTGAGTCGAGATCGAGAGCAAGAAGTCCAACCTAGAAACCAGTCCTAGAACCAGCTCTTCTACGTCGAAAGTCGAAGAGGAAGACCAGTTCCGAGACCAGTATAAAGCCAGTCCAGTAACTTGAACTTATAAACCGAATCCTGTAATTCAACCCAGTTCACCGCATACCTAAAATCCTAGAATTCCATTAAACACTGAATTGGATTGGGGAAAACCACTCTCTTACAGTTGTAATCCATTAATCCAAATAAATTGTAATCATCCTTAATTAGGATGGGGAAACCCGTTTTTTGAAAGGGTAATCCTGTTCCTGCTTTTCACCTATTGTGCTGGAATGGGTAATCCCGAGCTTTCATTTAATAGAAACCTGCATATAATTTTCCCGGACAATTAAAAACCTATTTACCTGAGATACACCGCACTGAAAGTCATTTAAAGAATTTACGACGAATATCGCACCACTATTTTAGTGGGTAACCCCGAGCTTGACAATTAGTGACTGCCATAATAATTCTAAACGACTACACAATACTGGCGAAAACACGAACAGTCCACAGCGCCGCCATTAAGACTGGGAAAGACCACTGCAACACCGGAAAATTCATAACACTATTATTCCAGTTATAGGCACTCGAACGACTTATATAAATTACTAGGTCGCCGAAAACACTAGTTCCACGGAAGTGCTGCAATCCAGTACCTGCAAATAACCCGTTTATTTCCATTACAATAATCGAAATTTATGTAGTTGTTAACAGCGTGACCTCGGAAGCGAACCAGCGAGCCGCCAGCTGTCTGAAGCGAGACTGCATCGCGCCGGCCCCGCACCCCGCTGTTCCAGTGACCAGACGGTCGACCTTCCAGGACCGGGCCCAGGCAGTTTTAATTTCCATTTTATTATTATATACAAATATTCACCGTCATTACTTTTCATTTTATTATTGTAAATATACATTTGAATCAAGTATTTTAGTTAAGGTAGCATTGTAAATTATAGGAATAAGATTGTTAATCCGATCGATAATTCTTATTCTCCAGTGAACCCCGGCTCTAAGTTTACCCGGCACAAAGACGCACTATTACAGACTATAAAAGTGAAACTGAAAAGTCAAATATTGAATATTATCTTGGTCTACAGCCCAGAAGAATGTAAACCTAGAGCTGAGGGAGAAGGCTTTTATGAACAACTACAAGAAACCACAGATTCTATACCTGCAGATGAACTTTCAATATTAGCAGGGGACTTCAATGCTCGGATTGGAGCAGATGTGATACCTGTAGTTAAACAGAGATTTAATGAGGATGTATTGAATGACAATGGAGAAACGATGACTAATCTCTGCTCAGGTAATGAATTGAGGATTAACAATACATTTCATGACCATCAAGAACAATATAAAAACGCTTTTGAAAACTCCAGAGGAGAAAAATCCACCTTTGATTATATAGTTCTAACAAAAATGTACATCCACTGTCGAAACTGGATGTCAGGACTCTGAACTCCGCTAATGTGGGAAACCATCACAGATAATTATTAGAAAATTAGATTAAAAATGCACCCATGCCCAGGAAATACCCCAGGACCAACATCTTCTTAGAGTGCTTTATCTCTTACGAGACGTAGCGATCTTCTCTCCTATGCCTGTGTTGCGCGTTTTTAGAGTGTCACATACATAGAGGACCTATAGTTTAACGTGGGCTCCGAACTACTACTACTAGGCAGAAACCTCCCTGGTTTGCCATTGCCTTGCGAGGGAGAACGGTTGTTAAAAATCCGATATTCCGGTGCCGGTAATTGAACCCAGGTCCTTCAGCGTAGAAGTCTAATGCACTAACCTCTAGCCCACGGCCGCCTCGGACCAACATCAAATGAAAAAAAATTCAATATCAAGGCACGACTCAACGAATCAACCAAACAACTATACCAAACACGGCTAGGGGAAAAAATGAAGGAGTAAACATGGGTATACTACTTAATTGAACTATTCAATGGGAAAGAAAACACAGAAGACGAATATATACCTAATATAAACATAGAAGTGAACGACGAATTAAAAATTCAGATCTTAGAAGTGGAAGAAACATTAAAATCCTTAAAAAACAGAAAACGCCTGGTCAAGATCGAATACCCATTGAACTGCTCTAGTGTGGAGGACAGTGCCTCACAAAGGAATTGACAACTCCAATGAATAAAATTATAAGTTGCCATACAATACCAGATCAGTGGAGACTGAGCACGACTATCCTAACGTTTGAGAACGGTGACAAGCGGGAACCATACAACTATAGAGGAGTAAACTTACTTGATGTAACGGCTTATAACAAAAATCATTACAAAAAAGATCAACACAACACTTGCAGATGAACAACAAGGTTTCAAATCTGGAACGTCATGTACAGATGCAGCTTTTCTATTGAAACACATTGTAAAGAAGTCGATAGAGTATAATAAACCTGCATATTTATGTTTCATCGACTTGCAGAAGACATTCGATCGAATTCAAGTTAGAGACGTCGTACACCTAATTCACAATCGAGCTGTACCAACTAACCTCATAAAGACTATCGAAAATATATACTCTAATGACAAAATGTAAGCTAAAGTGAAATCAAAGCTAACTAAACCCATACCGGCCAATAACGGAATTGAGCAAGGTGACTCGTTAAGCCATCTATTATTTACTACGGTTATGGACGAAATTATTAAGAAAGTTAGAAAGAGTAATGGATACACAATGAGCAATGAGAAATAAAAAATTCTGTGCTATGCTGACAAAGCTGTTCTCCTAACAAATAATGAAGATGATCTGCAAAAATCATTACACATATTCAAGTGTATGACAACTTCAACTTCAGTCGACCCCCTCCGTTGTAAACTAGAAGTAGAAGGGAAAGTAATTCAGCAGGTAATGTCCTATTAATACTTAGGAATCGAATTATCCAAACTACGGAAATATTGAAAAGAAAGTCAAGGAACAAATGACTAAAGCAAATAAGATAGCGGACTGTCTCGACGACAAAATCTGGCGAAAGAAACACATAAGTAAAGAGACAAAGGTAAGAATCTATAAAGCGACAGTTAGACCAATTTTAATCTACACAGCGCAGATAAGAGCAAATACATCTAGAATTAAGCGGCTACTGGAAATAGCAGAAATGAGAACATTACTGAAAATCGCGCGGCAAACCTTATACGATAGAGAGAAAAGGGAAAATATTATAAGGGAATGCAACATAGAAAATATAAACGAATGAGTATACGCACGAAAACAAGAATGGAACAAACATATAACCAGAATGACTGATGGAATAATCGTGAAAATTGCAAGAGATAACTCACCAATTAACAGGAGAAGTGTTGGCAAACCAAGAAGGAGATGGAAATAATTTAGACGTACAATAATCGAGAAAAATATTGAAGGAAGCAGGCTTTGGCATAGGAAGAAAGAAGGAGGAAGAAGAAAAAAAAAAGAACATTAAACATAATATATTAATTAAGGGTTTGTAAGATTTATTAATATATTAAACTTACCGATAAGAATAACATTTTGTTTGAAGTAACCACAGACAAATATTATAAAATTTACAGTATCATCTACGTCTACATTAATACATTTACAAAATCTGCAAAATGTTAGGTTAAAGGTTTAACAACGTACTGAAAAATCTACGTACTGCATAATATTAACGAAATTAATTTGCTAAGCTCGATAAATTTTTAAATATAATACTATAAAACATTGCAGGTGACTATTAAACTGTTGACTAACGCTGCAAACTTATGAAATTTGAACTAAATAGAGACTTATATTTTTAAATTTTTAATCTATTATTTAGAGGCTGTATTCAGTTGCTTAAGTATTTTGAATAAAATAGCTTCCTCTAAAATAAATTAAAACAGGTAATTACATAAATACATGAAGTCTCAAAATTGACGCCCGTTCTTGAAATTTGTATCAAGAACCTAAATCGAATGGAAAATAAACAGTGAACATTCTTTCGGATTGCCCTTGGTTATCAAGTTATGGCAAAGATTAGCATCCTTGAGTTATCAAAGAGGATATGGAGATGGAGAGTAATTTCATTGAAGTTGAAGGAAACTTTGACCTGGATTCTGATCACTCGGCCATCATATTGACACTGAGTGAAAAAATAATCAAAAGAGCAGCCAGATCTACCCTTATCACCAAAACCACTGATTGGGAACGTTTCTGGACTGATCTTCAGAATAATATTAATCTGAATGTTAAACTAAGAACGACTGAGCAATTAGAAAAAGAAGCTGAAAACTCACAAGGCTTGTTCACGCAGCAACACAAAGGAGATCACTTCCATAATCAAAGAAGTAAACTATCCAGTTGAGATCGGAGAACTCAAACAAAAGAAGGGCCAGAAGAAGGTGGCAACAGTCCAAAGATCCAGCCGAAAAGAACATCTTTAAAAAACAAAACTCAAAAACTACGGACACAAATACAAAAACTCAAAGAGGAGTCAATAAAAGCATACCTGCAGAATCTGGCACCTCTGGAAAGCAACCAGAAAATCAGAAGATCCATTATATCGATACCTGCAGTCAGATGAGATTGACTACCATGGGCCAGGGATAATATCCACGAAGCTGATCTTCTTGTCGAACACTTAGCTGACATCTTTACACCCAATCAGATTCAAGCAAAAAACATACTGTCTGAAAACCACAATCAAGTCTCAGAAAACATCACCCTAGCCACCCCAAAAGAAGTAGCCGAGATGATTAAAACAAACCTTAATCCGAAAATAGCGCCAGGTTATATACTGATCACCCGTGAAATACTGAAGCAATTGCCTATAATTGGTATAGTCTTACTCACTAACCTCTTCAACGCAGCTTTCAGATTGAAACATGTTCCCACCTGCTGGAAAGTTGCAGAAGTAATCATGTTGCAAAAACCAGGTAAACCGCTTAACGAGGTAAAATCCTTTAGTTCCATTTCACAAAAGTTGTTGCTTAAATGATTAAGACCTTCGATAGAAGAGAACAAACTCATACCAAATTTACAGTTTGGCTTCAGGCAGAAACACTCAACCATTGACCAGATACATCGCATCACTGACGTAATAGAACGTGCTCCTGAAAAAAAAAACCAAATTTGGTCTGCAGTCTTCCTAGACGTTGCTCAGGCCTTCGACAAGGTATGGCACTAATGTCTGATAAACAAATTAAACAAAATGCAGTATATAGAGATACTAACATCATCTATCTCAGATAGCCTATACAAAATTAAACAGAAAGATGAATATTCGGACCTTAAAGAAATTCGAGCAGGCGTGCCTCAAGGTACTGTGCTTGGTCCCATCCTTTACCTGCTATATACTAGTGATATACCAGCAGTGGAACGGATCACAGTAGCTACATTTGCAGACAATATCGCACTCCTCGCAGTGGATAAAGAACAAGATATTGCAACGAAGTTTCCGGGGAGCAACCGTTTCGGCATTTGGCAATCAAATGTTAGGTCGCTTTAGTTCCTGAAAGAGGCTTCTATAGCAGCGTTAATGGAGCTCCACCTCCATCCGAGTAGAAAGCCGCCGAAATTTGAATTACCAGTCCAGCAGAGAAGGAGGCAAGTCGAAGTTAAGACGCCGAAATATTCTCGGTTATTGAGAATTTCTAGTCCGTTGGAGAATTCCATAAAATTCGGGTACCTGTACGGTGTCGCATTTATTCATTTTGTGGAACCCTTCGCTGTTGGGGTTAACTTAATTGATATCAAGCAGGTTATGCCAGTTAGTATCAATTAGGTTAACATACCAGTCAAATAAGAGATGGAAGGTTTTATATGCCGGTCAGGCCAGGTTAATTGGACCTTTGATTTTCATATTTTATCCGTCATTGGAATTTCAGAACTAATTTAACGTTAATTTAATACGTTCTTGTCGGTCAGGCTAGATTATACGTATTTTTAAAATTAGGCGATAAAATAATTTCAAGTACTCACCGTACGGAAATATTTCATTTAAAATATTCTACGAAACATTTAAATTCATTTATCGTCGAGATTACGAAGCCAAGCACGCTTTCCTGGCGCTTCTAGCGACCCGTTAGTTATCTGGATCCGTTCATTGAACCAGCAAAAGCAAGAAAATTGTAAACAACTTCCAGGCGAATAAAACTAACCCGTACACTTACCAGGTGACAATTTAATCTTATAACTGTGTGAACACTGAAAACGACACCAATTAGTGGTTTCATGGGTATATTTTGTTAACTGCGTTTAAAACTAACTACCAGGTAGCAACCATTTTGTTTGTTTATTTAAATCTACAGAGTACGAGCGTCGCACGCCGCAGGCAGTTGGAGCGTAACCTGCGCAGACCATCCAGCCGACCTCCGGCCCAGTACCGGTGACGTACCAACAGGATTTTGCAGACATTATTACTTTTATTAATAACATCAGAATCAAATACATGTTTAGTTTATTGTAACAGTGAAATATAATAAAACCTTTTATAACCATTACAGTCCCTCCGCATGTTATTACGAACTGCTGGCTCTGTGCTAAAGCCAGGGACCCGTCCCCACGTGCACGGAGCGTTACAATATATCCACTAGAAGACTGCAAGTAGCCAGCAACAAAATACTTGATTGGACCAAACAACGGAAGATCAAGTTAAACGAAATCAAATCTATCATGTTAATTTTACCAACAGAGATCCAACGAGATCCCAACATTCCAATAATTATACTCTATATTACTCTAACAATTTGCAAAATACTATATCTTTTTTTGTTAAAAACTACATTAATACAGTACATATTTTCGTTAATAATTTTCAAAAAGTTATACAATGTTATGCAATCAAATAGTTTTCTAATGTTCACTAAAACATATCTGTGTTAAAACTTTGATGTCTTCCACAAACATATTTATATTTTATTACAATTTTCATAAATTTTGTAAATTAATGAATTTGATTATGAATATTTTTTAGTACTGCCGCAAAGGGCTAAAAACGATTTGTTTTAGTATTAATGATCATCCAAGTTTTACTTTGACCTTTTTTACAAAAAGCCGTTTTCGAAACGTTCCATCAATAACCAGTTTTCTTTTCACTGTGTCTGTTTAAATACGAAATAAAATTAAATTTTTAATAATTCCAATGTAATAGTAACATAACGTGGATAATAAAAAAATATATTTACGATTATCTAGGCAGTCTATCAAGAAATTGTGTTACAATTACATTTTTATTATCATTTTCAGGCTACGATTGCACCAAAACTTTTTTTAAATTATATTTGCTTTGGAAATATGAGAACATATACAAGGTATTCAACTTTACACAACACCGTATCATTCCAAATCGTGATTTTTATGGTTTCTATTTTGTAAATAGAATCTAAATGAGCATAAAAACTTACACTTCTTTTCTAATTTAAGCAAAATGCAGCAATAGTGGAGAAATAAAAATATAAATATATATATAAATTAAAATTTTATTTTAATTGCCGCTTATAGTCGATTACTATATTTTATCGGAAGTTACCTTTTCCCGAATTCAAAGGAACGCTAACGAGTATGTTCAGTCTATATGCTGATCGAAAACAGTTCCTAGAATTCTTTGTCTGCAGCAATGATTACGTTTGATGAGAATCGTTTGCTGCAGGATGAAAACGGAGTTAGCGTAAGACTCTGAAGGTGAACGCGCGTGTTTTGTTCGAAAACGGGAGTTTTTGGCAGCGCCTCTGCTAGATTAAGTTACCGTGTCGCTTTTCTCGCCTAGTGACAGAATATTCTTCGACATTTCGTCGGATTAAAATATTAGCAGAGTGATACGCTTTATTAAAGACAATTTAGTGTTAAATTGTTCTCTTGGCCTGTGCCGGATTACAGCCATCAACCTCATGACTCTTCTGAACGCATGAAATCTCGGACAACGGTGGTGTCGTTCCTGACTGCAAGAACACCCGAAATTTCTCGTTCCCGAATAAAGTCTCTGCGATTGCTATGTCGCAATCGTTCCAACCGTGATCCAGCCTTCACGGGCGTGCCTGCGATTTTTCTGCTTCTCGAGGACCTAGGAACACCCCAAATTGTGCCTCTCTCCCTACCTGGAGAAAACTAAGGTAAACTGATCAATGTACCATACAGTGATTGCTTTCTCCTGTTTACCAGTGCTTCCATGGTAAATAAGAAATAGCACAGTTTGATTGCCTTGATATATTAAAAGTGAGGCAACCTTCAGTTGCCCATCGTTTCATTACTTGTTAAGGGTAAAGTGTATTTAATTTGTAAACTCGAACGTCGCTGGCTGCGTAGTTCTGTTTGTTTACGCGTTTTTTTTGAACCACTCCCTACTTCGCTGAGTTAAGTCGAAGATACTTCCATCTTTCTTGCTGCGGTCCGACGATATAGCTCGTTAGCCCGTAACAAGCAAACAAGGTAAATGAATCCTATTGAAATTGTCTATTATTATTATTAAAATATAATTTGATACTCTTCATATAAACAAGATTTACACTAAAACTTGTCAACATGTCAAAAATAACGTAAAATCAATAACAAATTTCTGGTCAACCTATATCCAGTATTAATCAACCAACATATTGCAAATATATTCTTTAGATACTTTACCTACACAGTTGCGAAACAGTATTTTTAACTATTTACTTCATATTGTTACAACAGTGGACAATCAACATATTACCAATGTTTCTGCCAAGATTTTTCCAATACAGTTACGAAACAACACTTCACATTGGACTACATTGGGCAATCAAAAGCTGCGAAATAACTTATTTACATGTTCTTCTTTATCATGCCCCTACATTGGTAGGCAATATACATCCAATTTAGCAAAACTTGGAAAATTTACAACATGGGCCCAATATTTGGAAAGATATTGGTCCAATAGCGATGTCCTACTTGGGTCAGACGAGATTGCACGTATTTTCAAAATTAGATTAGATATAATTCCAAGTACTCGCCATACGGTAATATTTTGTTTAAAATATCCTACCAAACACTGTCATATATCGTCGAGATTACGAAGCCACACAGCCTTTCCGGGCTCATCTGAACCTCTAATCATCGGGTTCCGTTCATTGAACCAACGAAGGCTAGTAAAATTTAAACAACTCATAGGTGAATTGAATTAACCGGTATACGTCTAAAGTGACAATTAAATCTTGTAACTTTGTTAAAATACTAAAAACGACTCCGATAAATGATTTCGTGAGCGAATTTCGTTTACCGCATCTACAATTAATTACCATTTTTGTTTGTTTGTACAAATTCACGTATTTCAGTCTTCGCGCGTCACAGGCAGCCTACCGAGACCAACCAGCGCATTGACATCCGGAGCCAGTACCAGGGGAGTACCTACTAGGATTTTGTAGACCATATATCTCTGTCAGAATATTACTACTTTTATGTATTTCATCAAAATCAAACACACTTTAGTTTAGTGTAACATTTAAATATAATATAGCCTGCTATAACAAATACAGTCTCTCAGCATAGTAATTACGAGCCCCTGGCTCTCAGCTACACTGACACCCGTCCCCGCGAGGGCGGACCGTTACACCTTCAAATTGAATCGTTCCAAACGTAGTTTTAAAAAATGCAATTCATAGATTATTAGGGAAAAGTGGTCTGCATCCATTTAGACCTCAAAAAGTGTAAGTTTCGGATGACTGAGCAGGGAACTACGAATCAATTTATATAAATGGTTATTACGTAGCCTAAACACATTTCATTGAAAGGGTTCTGTGGAATAATATATCCACATTTACTAAGACGGTTATCATAAATACTCATAACCCGCATAAATGGAAGGGTGAAAACCCTTACTTAATACGCAAAAGATTCTATCAACGACGATGTTAATATACATTGGGGCTGAGTTATTAAATAATAATGTAATTGGTCCACAGATTCTACCTAACCGACTTCATTCAGTCTTTTATATTCAACTAACAAATACAAGTTTACCACTGCCATTGCTCGATGAAGTTCCATTAGCAGTTAGATTAACTTTTCATCAACTTATCATCTGATCATACCCCAGTAAACGTTACGCTGTATGCAACGGTCATATACAAAGAAAAACCTCCCAAACTCTATAACTACCAAACAGACTGGGACTATTTCCGGGTGATAATAGACGACAAAGAAATTCTCGGTGTTCCATTAAAATCTAGAGACGACATAGAGGAAACGACCGAAAAAAGTGAAGGAAAAAATCGCGAATAAGAGACGATTAAGAAGAATCTGCCACCATAGTAGATCACCGGATGATAAGTAGAGGTACAATCAAGCAGATAGGGAAGGAATTAAAAGAAGTACTTCGAGTACTAAAAAACGAATATTTCTAAGAATACGTAGAAAGGCTAACTGCAAACTTGGACACCGAATATTCCACATGGAAGGCGAGCAGACGATTAAACCAGCCAAAACAGCAAATACCACCAATTCGCAAGGAAGACGGAACATGAACACGTAACGACAGCGAAAAAACAGAAACATTTGCCAAACACCTCCAAATAGTCTTTCAACCATTACCAACAAATCCGGCTCAAGATGACACTGAAATCTACGACTAACTAGACGCTCCCTATCAGCTATCACTACCCATTAAACCATTCACTCGTGGTGAAGTGAAAGATATGATTACCAACAACCTGAATAGCAGAAAGCCACCCAGGTATGAACTCATTACAGGCCAACATATAAAAGAGCGCATACAGGAAGGCACAACCATGATGACCTATATTTTCAGTGCTTTACTAAGAACAGGAATTTTCCCAGTGCAGTGGAAGATTGCATAAATAATTCCCATATACAAACCAGGGAAACCCCCAAATGAGATTAAATCTTATAGGCCTCAGCCTCTTGCCGATTATTTCAAAGCTGTTCGAAAAGCTTCTACTGAAACGGTTGACGTCCATTCTAGATAGAGACCAGTTGATACCCGAAAACCAATTTGGGTTTAGGAACCAGCATTCAACAATCGAACAGGTACATCGCGTAGTAGACGTCAATAATAGAACGTTCGCAGAAAGAAGCTATTGCATGCCGCCTTCCTCGACGATAGCCAGGCTTTTAATAAAGTCTGGCATGTAGAGCTGCTTTACAAAATAAAACGATGTCTACCGCACCCCTTTTACCTAATTCTTAATTCCTACCTGGAGGAAAGGTTCTACTAAGTGAAGTAAGAGGGAGGAGTAATAGACCTGTACCCCATCCAGTCATCAGTACATCAAGGGAGTGTTATAGGCCCAGTTCTTTTGTGACGCCTGACAATAATTTCCAAGGGAAGTCTCTCCACACTAGGTAAGTAAATATACGGTTAATGATAGCCTCCCGGAACCTCAATCGAAGATGGGCGGTTCTCTGCTTTGCTTGAATAAATACACTAATTAACTTTACGTTAATTACCTGATAGGGCGCCACCGACTTATAAAAATAGTACACTACCATTAACTCAGATGTCGATCGGTTAGTCGGACCCCAAGTTTATTACTTACTTAATTTGTTACTCAAAGAATACAATGATAGGGAAACAATAAATAATAAGTCCAATTGCAGCAACGATATTTAATGTCAGCATAACCACAAATTAATGGTTCATAAACCCAAATTAACAATATTAAAGTACTTGTGTGTTTGATTCCTGTATCGGTAGACAATTACCAGCACGCATTCACTTAATATAGCATCTAACAGTCAATATATTTGAGCTAAAGTAAAAATACTACCTTTTTCTTTCCCCTACAAGCGCCCTCAAGCCGCGTCATACACCCTAGACGTGAAAGGCCTTCCAACGGTCTACAGCGCACCTCAGAAGTCAAAATCGCCGTTAAACCCGAATAAAACGCACTATTACCGCTCAGGTTGACCTACTCTGTATATCAAGTGAAACTCCCGTGATTATGTACGCTAATACTTATACACGCTAAGATAACACTGTATTGAGCCGTAAAACTAATTCAAAAACATTCTATGCAACTACAACCCAGTTCATCTACCCCGTAATATAAAGAAATTCTTACACATAAACAAGGAGTAATTACATCGACTCCAAAATCATCAAAATTAAAAATTAATGAGCACTTCCCTGTTTGATCTGGAATGGCGAACGTTCTTGAAACGGCCTGGTGTTCGGCACCTGTTTTCACTCGCAGGCTAACTGGTTTGAACGCAGATAACTACTTCTCGCACGCAGATCCAACAATTGAAAGTACAGAAAACTTCGGCAAAATCTCGCCGTCCCCAAATTGTCTAAGATTCGAATATTAGGAAAATGTTAGGCCAGCCATAACTTTACAAAAAGGATAAAACTTACCAATCGGTAACTCCGATCGACCCGACAAAATTACAATAGAATCGAAACGTTGATCAAAGCAGCATTAATGCCAATAACGTACATCTAACAATCAACTAAAGATCATGTTATAACTTTAGATTTCCTCATAAAATCGAGATGAACTCAAAGTGAAACACACTTTAGCGAGAAAAATCTAATGCAACGATTCGTTCGCTTCTGCCAGACGCAAAAATGTCCGGCCGGAAATCCTGTTTTCCCAAAAGTCAACACGCGCAGCTCCTATATGCTGCGAGAGAGAGGCAAATTTGTGCACTCTTGAGCCCAGTGTGAAATGGGTTGCGAACAACCTAGGCTAAAATACCGTTACACTTTACTTACTGTACACCGTAGATCTCTCAACCAACACAAATACAATCACCGCAACATTTGCGGATGATACTGCAATTCTAACCTCCCATCGTAATCCGGTAGCAGCAGCTCAAACGCTATAAAGAAATCTAGAACAAGTACAAGACTGGCTAAAAAAATGGCGTATCCAAATTAACCAAACTAAATCAGTTCACATAACATTTACCAAATGTAGAGGAAACGCCCCCAGAGTATCTATGAATGGCCAAACTCTACCACAGGCTGACAGTGTCAGATACCTGGGAATGCATCTAGATAAGGGCCTGACATGGAAGAATAACATTTGGAATAAGAGAAAACAACTTGGATTTAAATTTAGAAACTACTACTGGCTGATAGGACGAAGGTCTAAACTCTCTATGCACAATAAACTTCTGGTGTACAAAGTTGCTCTGACACCCATCTGGTGCTACGGGATCCAGTTGTGGGGCGCCGCAGCAAATTCTAACGTCGAAATCTTAGAGCGGTTTCAGTCTAAAACTCTTCGAGTTATAACCAGTGCACCATACTACGTACCAAGTAGTGAAATACGTAATGACCCGAAAGTGTAATCAGTTCTAGAAGAAGTGACGAGGTTCAGTGCTAAATACGTTAACAAACTGGAACACCATTGTAATCCCCTGGCAATTAATTTACTTGACAATAGTGAACAAGTTCGTAGGTTATAGAGACATACCCCGCCGGACTTAACCTTATCGTTTCTAACAAAAATGTGTAAATAACCATAATCACAACTTGTAGGATAAGTCTATATGAAGAGCCACCAATAGGCGTCTACTTCTACATGTACTTACATTATATTACCTATGTATGAATGTTTGTTATCAGATTTGGTTATTGTTAATTTGTAACAGATTGCAAATATACGATCGTTAAGAAATTTGCTTTTTAAGATTTTAAATTAAACTTGTTGCTCTTCCACCACACCACAGCAACACAACTTCTAGTTTGATGAAAGGTAATGTGAAACATAAGACACCTAAGATTATCAAAAATTATTTATAGGTGCCGGTTATTATACATATTACCAAATCAGTGGATAACAAAATAAAATATAAGTGATAAGAAAAATCGCAAATACATTTCTGAGAAGACAATATTAACTTTTATTGCAATTAGCCGAACGATAGTAAAATCTCAATTACCCTTCCGTATGTTAATATTAACTAGTTTCCAAAATTAGTGGACTTAATGTGGGTCTAATCCGAATTCTACCTGCATTTGTAGTTTCTACCGATCAATGAGAATATCATATGAATTTAATGCGGATTTGATTAACAAACCATATCGAAGAGAGGAAGCTGATCAGGAATTCCCTTTACAAATAGCTGAAGGTAAAGCTGTATTTCGAAGAAACACCGGAAACACAAGCTCGCAGTTGAAAACAGCAGATTGTATTCCGATTACACTTATTTCACGTTTCTTGAGATTGCAACTGGTCGAATGTAAATTAGTTCTGATCGATTCAAAAATAACACATCTTTTTTGGAGTTTTATAACTTCTAAATACGTAGTGAGCCTCCCTCTTATGCCCGAACCTCGCGTTCTAGACATAGAGGACCTACACATTACTCTGGGCTCCGAACCACGGTAACTGCAAGCATTTCTACTTCAGTAAAGATTTATTATTCAGAATACCTTGCTGGTTTTAGCATTGCCCTGCAAAGAAAAAAATTCTTCGCGTTGGGATTTAGACCACAGACCTCTAGCGTAAAATCAAAACGACTTCTTAAACAAATCAATATCAATTACCAATAAATATTTTCTAAATTTGATGAATAATTTTGTATAATCTGAAATTTGGCAAGTCTTTCTTCTTTTCAATTGCCCTAAACACAGAGTAGTTTAAGGAGCAATTTATTCCACACTAAATTGAACGAGGGGGCTGCAGGTGATTGCATTACAGAAGTTTTCATTAATGAATCTCGCCGTAATCCTTAAACTGATTCTCGGAGACCAAGGATTCTTTACAGCTTTGTGTTCGCGCACAAAGAAACTAGAAGATAACCAAAATTAACCCCAAGATTAAACCACACCGAGTAAAAATTTTAGTCCGCTCCCGGGCGTATGCATATTTATTTCTTCGAGGTTTGGGTTACGTTTTTGGAGCTTAATTAAGTTGTACGTTTGCATGAGTTTACACGCGATTTTAAAACGTGCTAATTTTCACGGGAAAATAGATGCATTCGGAAATCAACTAACAGTAGAAATGAACAACGGAATGTACAATGCCACTCGCTCGATTCTCAATATTAATTCTACAATGGAGCAGTTCCGAAATTCCTTGCTGAAAGCCAACACAGCAATTTGGTAGTAAACACTGGCGAATGTACGTCCGTTTAATGATTGATTTGTTAAAAGTTTTAACGAATTTGTATTGTTAAATGCTGTCAAATTCCAGAGAAATCTGTAATGTGATTGGTTGTTGATGTTTCTATGAAGACAGCTTCAAAAGCGCGAGCTATGTGAAATATTCGTTAAAACTTAACATTTAGTGAAGTCTAAAAGTTTGAAGAAGCTTTTTTATATAAAATAAATATTCACTGATAAAATTTTCTTATCGTCAACGTCATGAAGAGACACAAGGAAACATATAATATACGAGACGAAGCAAGAAAAGACTCAGAAATGAGATAATATGTAAACAGCATGCACGTCAATTAAATTCATAAAGTTAGAAAGTATACATACAGTCTCTGCAGCTTAAGGGACCGCGGTGGTCTAGTGCGAGAACGCATTGGCCACTCGAGATCACCGTAAATGCGGTCGCTCCGATGGGGCGATCGAATCCCGACTGGGGCGACCGCATTTGCTTAGTTAAGTTTAGGGTGCATGTTGCATGAATGTTTAGTATGCAAGGGACGCCCGCACCCCCCTGAAGTAATGCGAAAGCGGTTCCGGGGGGGGGGACGGTAGTATGAATGAATGAAAAAAAAAGTCTCTGCAGCTTAAGGTAATTAATTAATTTCTATTTTAAAAAATCTCTTGCGGAAAATTTATGCTATTGAAAATACTTGCGTTTTTCGCATAGCTACAAAGTTTTCATTATTTTTGTTACACATGATATAATAATGGATCATATTTAGCAAACAATAAATTTTCCAAAACATCATAAGCTTTTAAAAAAATCAGCAGTTTTCAAATTCAAGACGGAAATTTCAAGACCTCGGTCAAAAATTACTGGCTTACAGTTATATTCAATAAAAATCCACAAAATCCCGAAGCTATAAATTAGTAAAAAAAATTATTAATAAAAAGGAAACTTCAAAATTGATATAGACAGCTTCAAGGAAAAAGGTTTTTTGAAGCTTTCGTAGAAAGTCAGTAAAATATTATAAAAAAAATAAGAATATACTGGGAAATTACTTGAATTTCTTTAACTAAATTTGGAAACTGTAGTAGAAAAAGCAAAAAACTTTGGTACTGAAATCGGAACTTTCTGGAAATTTGGAAAGTCGGAAACTTTAAAATTACCATTCTATAAAACTAAAAGTGGAAGAAAAAATCTAATATTATATAATCAACCCCAGATATTCCTATAAATTTATAAAATTTACGAAATTAAAAATGACATTTTCTTAAACTCAAAAACTCAAAGACATTGATACAACAAACCCGAAGATTCCAATAATAGAGATCGTAATATGTCTGAATTTTTAAAAATATTGTCTAATAACTGTAGGTGTAAATAGGAAATTCTTAAATATATATGTTTGGTTTCCCACTGGTGAGACTACCGGCACAAGCAATTAACAACTTGCTTTGTCCGTAACGAGATAAGTAATTTTAAACGACCATTTAGAATTGAATTTGTCTTCATCGAGACAGGTTGTTATGTTATTTTCAAATTCGCCGCTTTGTATGAATCAATTTCTTAATTTGTTTGCTGTTTCGTAAGAATTAATAACGCTATTTTAATTGCCGTTTGTATATTGGATACAGTTTTGGTTATGTTGCGTCTTTGAAGAATTGAGCATTGTAAGTTTTATTGGTATTTTCCGTCCTGAAATTACAACCCAAGGGAGTCCCAGAGTTGTTCAAGGTTTTTCTTTGTAAGATATTTTCGCCGTTGTTAAACAGTGTTAGTATTCAGAAACTGTTTTCGGCTTCTCCCCGAAGGCCACACGTGTTAAAAATCTTTCTAGATTATTTCATCATATGTCGAAATATGGTGCAATTTTGGGGGGAGAGTGGAGATTCCCATTGCAATTTTTAAGTCAGCCGAAGCTAGACCCTTAAGACAGACGGACGTAACTTCGAATATCGTTTTCTTTTCTATCACGGCGCTTTTTGCTACTTCAAGTTTTACCGTATTATTGTTTGCTGTAGAGCAAAATTAAATCGACTTAAGTCGGATATATAATTAATAGCAGAATGTTCGCTTTGGTTTTGGACAATTGCAGATAATTGCTCCTGTCGACTCAGTTCGGATCTTTTGTGATGTGAAAAGAAAAAAGGAAATCGTGCAAGTGTTTTGCTGGAATTTGGTTGGTTCCCGTCGTCCGGAAAGTCTCGTTTCTGTCTCCACGTTAACTGACATAGTTGGAAGCAACTAGGCACTCTACAGGGACGTAATAGCTACATTTCGTTCCCACGCTGCCCCGAAGAACGTTGTCTTCCTTCTCTTTTTTTTGGCCCTGCAACCGAAAATCGCCACCACATTGTGCCTGCCTCGCTTTAAGCCATCCACCAAAGTTCAAGGTAAAGAACCAGTTTTTTTGTGCAGTGTAAAATAAACCTTTTTTTTTCTCGCGCAAACTTGCAAAATTTCGCGATATTGAACTTGTTTTATGCACCCTAAAAGCGATCTTCAACCGCCATTTATTTATTGTTGATTGTAAAAGATATTAATACTGTATCGTTTTGTATCGCCATACCAATAATTTCATTATATGTGTTTTAAAAGTTACTGCCTCTTTTAATTTTGTGTACTCTGTATTTGTTTGTGTAAAAATTTTGCACGCTCCAAATATATAGGAGGAGGCACAATCACGGTAAGTTCCATTGCCGTAAGCTGTTGGCTTCTCGGTCTTCCACGAGGACCTACAACCAGCTGGATTTGGAAGGTGGCGCCCACTTATTTTGACTTACCCTGTACACAATTAAAGATTTTCTCCCATAAGCGATTTTCACGAACTCCCCCTACTCCCCTGAGCTAAGCTGTAGGCCTTTTTCCATCGAGCTGGTTACGAATCGTCGAAAAAGTTCGATTGGCCCGTAACAAGGTAGTCTAGACACTGGCTGGCGAATGATCTATACAAATGAACACTTTTAAGATACGAAGTTCTTTAAACTAATAGGAAAGTCCTGTATTAAGTATAAGAAAATAACAGCTTTCTTGCAATTGCATTTCGCATTTCAAAGTTTGAGAATCCAAGATTCCAGTTGAAATTTCCAGTAAATAGGTACGTTGAGATTTTCGCATCGCTGCGGCGGCAATTTTTCTTTTAAAAAATCTTAATAGTTAAAGAAACTAATTTCAAATTTGTTAAAACCGCTGTTCACAGCTTCTTAAGTTCAAGCTGGCGTGTTTCCTTCTCTAAACAGCGTTTCAACGTTTTATGTTCGTTTAAGAGAATATTGTCACGAAGTATCTTTCAGACTCGCCCGTCCGATGTTACTCAAAACTTTGATTAACACAAGTTTCAGATTTTTAACAGGCAATCAATGATGAGTTTAACTTACAGAAACCCCTCTTGAATAAATATTAGTAGTCCGGCTAGCTCAGAACGTAGCATCAATTTTCCTACACTAGCCCTGCTATAAGATGGCAACATCTGTCATGATATGGGGCTGCATGTCTGCTAAAGGTGTTGGTAGACTGTTTTTGAATAAATTTTATGTATCGAGTTGTTTGCGCTTTTTGGTGGATCAATATTTGGGATATTCTTATTATTAGTATTGTGGTTAAAGTACCTGTATTATATTTGCAATTAAAAAATGAAAAATATTTGAAAAAATGGGTTTAAATTGCAATTTATCTTATTTATGAAACTACTGCTGACAACTTTTCTTAATAACATTTTTCGATAAAACTATGCCTACTATGATTTTTCCATGTTTCGCTTTTATTTCTGATCGCTACTAGTTTGGCCAAAATTATAAATCGATCGGAAAACAAATAAGGAGGATGCGGAGGTGTAAAGGTAAGAAGTGAAACACAGTGTACGAGTATGTCTCATAATGTCTTATAATTATTATTATTTTCATCTCGTCTCTGTCGTTTATAGCAACTGTCATGACACATTTTAGCAAGATTATTCAATTGAATCCTAATTATTCCCATAGGATAACTACAATATTTACAGTTTTTTATTTTCCTATAGAAATTCACTGTTTGAGTGTTATTCAGGCTTTCATCAACGTTGTATTTATAAAGGCAGCTGTTTGGAAAAAGCCTATTGCAGCTCGCTAATGGGAAACATCGAAACATTATCTAGCGCAAACTATTGTTCGAAACTGCAGCTTTGCTTATGGAGAGTAATAATGGAACGTAACAGTAACTAAATTGCCATTTGGCAGTTTGGGGTTTCAATTCAAACAATGTCGACATCCTAAGTAAATTACATGCAGCGGCAATTATACGACCGAGTAAATTTTCATTAAAATCGTCCCAATTAATTCTGAAGAAGTGTATTTTGTGAACAGAAGTATTAATTAAATCAAGACCCGTCTTGCTCCTTGTTATAGGAAAATTGACATTTTTGAAGTTCTGCGAAGAATCAATTGAATTAAAACAGAAAATCGCGGCTCTGTCTGCATTTAAACCGCTCCTAACACAGAGTATCCCGAGACGCGCTCCTTCGCAGTTCACTTTATGAAGAAAGGAAAAATTGGCACTACCCGCAAACATTGAACATTGTGACATCCTCGTCTTTATTATTCTCGTCCATAAAATTCATCTGCTTTTCTGAAAGCCTAGCATAAAGAAAATTTAAATTACGTGTGTACATCATGAATATGCAAAGTGGAGCGTTGTCCGAGGTCGAGAGCCACCACGCAAAACTCAATTAAGAATATCAGGACGTAGGCCAATATCGTCGTTTATAACCAAAGTGCGAATCTGTCCGGCTTTTATATAAAAGGTCATCGCTTTGCCCGATTACTTAACGGATCACGAATTGCCAATCTGATCAAGACGTTGGTGTTAACAAAAGGATAATTAAGTTGGCAATCTAGGCTTGAATAAATTTGCTTATTTTAACGTGAATGATCTTGATTGCAGAAAGGGTAGTATAAAATTTGAAGTGCTATGCATAATTTAATAAATATTCTTACGTCTTCTTTAAGGGTTTATTAAACAATTTGGAATTTTAGAGTACGAGTAGTAAATCCCTAATAAAATTCGAGAGAGTGGCTTTAGGGCAAAGAACGAAAGCAAAGATGCAGTGGTAAAAGCAAAGGCAAATATTTGTTTCATGTATTATTTTATAATTACGTAACGTCTTGGTTAAGCTGCATAAAAAGAAGGAATTTATGAATAGAAATAATACAGGTAATAAAATTTCTCTTTTTTAGTACATTTTTGCTAAATGTTACAAGCCCGTTCAACTTTAAAAAAGATCTAGTGGACGGCAGAGAAAAAATTCAAGAAAAAACAGGAGATCATAAAATGTTATAATTCCAATTTTTCTGTAACATTTATATTACTACTATTACAACTACAACTAACTTTT
Source organism: Limonius californicus (assembly GCA_014611495.1). Classification (NCBI taxonomy): domain Eukaryota; kingdom Metazoa; phylum Arthropoda; class Insecta; order Coleoptera; family Elateridae; genus Limonius; species Limonius californicus. Next base: position 17,198 of record JABXWE010002536.1, on the reverse strand, counting down.
AGTAAGATTAAAAAACAGACTTAGCGATGTTAATTTAACGGAATTAGCAAGACCACTTTATTATAACGCAAGGAGATTATACAAAGTAGACGCAGCATTGAACACTACCGGCTGTATAACTTAGTAACGCCAAGCCAGAATACAACTGGTGTGCCATGTCACCAACCGTGTATATAAATACTTTCGCCTGTAGTAAGTTTAAATTTATAATTTAGTGGTAAAACTTTGTGTCATTAAAATAGTATATTGTGTGCAATTAATGGATGCTACAATTCCTCAAAGAAGAAAGTCGCTAATATCTATTATTTTCGGTATATTTGGTGTCCCTAAGTAACTTCACAACAGCGTGGAAATGCCAATACCTCTTTCTATAATATCCTTCAACAAACAAACCAGAAGGCGATGCTGTAAAGTTTGTTATGTATTTGTTTCCATATACGTGAGACTGGGCCGTGATGTGTTACAATGGGCATACTGGTGTAGAACTTGTATAATAAAACACTCCCTTAAAAAAATATAACAATGTACAGACTTGGAGGAAGTATTTCTTTGTCCATTATACGCATGGAGTCTTGAATAGACATCGCTTATATTCATCATCCTAATCAATAGCGTTTCACGACCCACTACTGTACACCGGCCTCTCCTCTGACATGAGTTCCTCCTTAGCGCTAAGGTAGATACACGGTGGACCTACAGTTTAACATCGAATCCAAACGACTTGAATTCCAGAGAAGGCTTTTATAAGATCCCGCAGTTGCAAACCGGATTGGACCTTCTATATGGTAACAAACCGAGCTATCACCACACTTACATTAGTAGCTGATTAATAACCATGTTATAACGTTCCTTTATTTTCCACACGCTTAATTTTGAATTTGTGGATGCTGAAGTTACCTCGGTACACTTAACTTGCGAATAGTGCAGGCCCGCTTTTCGGGACCGTTGGCTCGCGTTAAGCGGAAGAAAATTCAGTCTGGGTTTAACGCTAGAATACTGTTGGGTGGTTTATGAAAAACATTAGTTGACCTGGCACAATTAACGTTTGTCGTTTACAACTTAAGTCGGATTGTGTGTGTGAGCACCAAAATCAACCTATACATGTTATACCGTTATATCCATTATATCCGCAATAGACGTTATAGCCGTTATATCCGTTATATCAGATATCCGTTATATCCGTTATATATGTTATATATTTCATATCCGTTATATATGTTATATATTTCATATCCGTTATATCCGTTATATCCGTTATATCAGTTATATCCGTTTTGTCCGTTTATCCGTTATATCCGTCCTATTAGGTATACCCGTTATATCCGGTATAACCATTATATCCGTTACACCCGTTATATCCGTTATACCCGCTATATCCCTTATATCCAGTATACCCGTTATAGCCGTTATATCTGTTATATCCGTTATATCCGCTATATCAGTTATATCCGTTATATTTGTCATAACCGTTATATCAGTTATATCCGTTATATCGGTTATATCTGTTATATCTGTCATAACCGTTATATCCGTTATATCAGTTATATCCAATATATCCGTTATAACCGTTATAAACGTTATATGCATTATATACATTATTCGTTATATCCGGTATATGCCTTATATCCGTTATATCCGTTGTACCGTTATATCCGTTGGACCGTTATATCCGTTAAACCGTTATATCCGTTATATTATTTATAACCGTTATATCCGTTTTGTCACTACCACTACCACTACAACTACCCCTACCGCTACCGCTACCTCTATCCCTACCCCTACCACTACCACTACCACTACCACTACCACTACCACTACCACTACCACTACCACTACCAGTACCACTTCCACTACCACTACCACTACCACTACTACTACTACTACCACTACTACTACTACTACTACTACTACTACTACTGCTACTACTACTACTACTACTACTACTACTATTTGTGTTGTGTCGTGTAATACAACACTCCTGAAAAGGAATTGTAACGAAGAAGTACATTTGCGGAAATGTTGAAATCCTGCGCATAAATATTTCAAACAATCAGTATCGTAATTTTTAATATTTGTTTTGTTAAATATTGGCATTCATTAGTGGTATTTAAAGATAATCTAGTATGCCAGTACAATAGATGAGCTTTGAACAATGATACCTCATCTGACAAAAAAGTCTAGCAATATTGCTACTTTTTTGTTTAACAAAGAATTTTATTAAAAATAATATTTAGCGAGTGGTTTATTATATTGGACTATACAGACTAGTGGAATTCGAACCGCCAATTATTATTTATTTCAAATTGTAAATGAGACCTACATTTTACTAGACATAAAGATTTGAAAGATTATTTCGTGACATGTTTACTGAATTTTGTGAACTAAATGGCATTAAAATTGTTGCCTAAAGTAACTCACACGAAAGTACAGTGTAATTTATGGATAAAAATAACATGAAAGTTAAATTTAATTTTTTGCGGGCTCCAGATGGATTCGTCTTATCTACTGTTCAGACGTATGGTCTTGCTTTATTGAAACCGACTTTCGTTTTAAAGTTATTAGCTTTTGGTTCGTTGCCAAGCGTGATAGATTGCTTACTTTGATTCCATAATATTTATGTACGTCTCCTTCAAGATGATGTTATCAACGTGAAGATTTAAATTAAATCGTATCCTTCGGTGTTTACACCAGGAGTAACGGTTTCATTACGTAGTTACGTCTAAAATTATTTAGCTATACCGCTGGAAATTTAAAAAAATGTTATCAAATTTTAATTTGTTTCGTAAAGAGTCAAATTCACTTTCCTAATGTGTGCAGGAGTGGGATTTTTGCACTAATCATTTTATATTCTGCTTGCCCTTCTATTTGTCAATAAATATATTTCGTTCAACGTTATGGTCAGAACACCACCTGCCTTGTCTAATTACTTATGTTGTATTTTGTGAGCACTTATATTTAACAGATTTTCTAAACGTTTTGATTAAAATGGTAGCCCACTTTGTCAATTAAATTATGTTTATTGCCTTTCTATAAAATAGGATTCGTTCATTGCAAAAGGATACTGGTAAGAACCAACCGAATGCGTGATTCTCAGACGGGTAAAAAAATATTCCCGTATCGAATTAAGTAAATATCGAAAGCATGCCCAATAGTTATGGAATGCAAAGAAGTGATGTTTAGTTATGTTGTTGCTACATATGAGGTGGTGTAGATGAGAACTTGACATATGCTGTAGACGGCTGTGTATGAAGCTGTAGATAATGCTTCTACTGTATGCTGTAGTACAATTAGTAGTGATAAATAGTAAAGGTATTTAGTATGTTATAAGAATTGAGACGTGTGGTTGTGCTTAACCAGCCAGAGAGCACATCGAGGATTTGGGGGGTGTGCGTACTGTCAGGATTCCGTTGGTAAGTACTTATTGCTTGGCAGGGTAGTTAGTCGATTCGACGTCAACCTCGTTAACCAGCCAGTGATCGTTGCATTACACTTTACAAAGTGGTCTATGTCTATGAAGAACTTGTTTTTCGCTGAGTTCCTTGTGGTGCACGTGACGCGACTTACGGAGGTCGTTGAGTGCTGACAATAACATGGGTAATCCCATGAATCGATAGGAACACGCCGAACGAGAACTACCCGAGACGGTCCTGTCGCGCTGCCACTGGGAAGGTACTAGATGCTACGTGGTATTTTGCGTGGGGAGAGGGGCACACGGCCCCCTATAGGTAGAAATGTAGAAATTGCAATGCTAATGCAGTAATGTATTATTACTTGTAGGTACCCTGCTTCGCTGGTGGCCAAGCCCAAGGTCCCGAGTTCCCGAGAATTTAGCCTTGATGGGTACACATAACTGATTTTGAGACCCTATAGATGAGTTTTGAGCTATTTATTACTATTTTTGCAACATGTTCAAAGGTGAAGGAATTTACTCTAAAACACTATTATTTTTAGAAACAAATATACCTAATATAAACAAGCTACTAGCACCTCAAGACTAAATTTTAAATTTAACCAAAATTAGTTGTTCAGGTTTGTTTGTACCCTCTATGTTGTGCTTTGTGCAAATGTGAAATGTGAAAATGAAGCTGAATGCACCTACTGAAGGTAAGTGACCAGTCGCAAATGCATAATAAGGTTCACAACAATAGATAATACCAAAAAGTTCAAATACAAATCATACACAGTAGCCTAAACGGATTTACATATGTAATTGGCTTCCTTATTAAGTCTGGAACATGCCTAACTGGATTTAATGGGCACCGAAGCTCTCTGCATACGGCCGCACGAAGATAGGGAACAAAGAAAATTGGGAAATCAAACCTTTCGTCTTTCGCTGGATTGTTTTTGGAGCCTTCCGAACACGATTATGGAGGACGTGGCAACTGATGGCATCACGCTGGACTAGCATCTCATTGTAGACACCTTCTGCCAACTTATTCGGAGGTTCCCCAGCAGCCTGAACCTTCCCTTCGGTGGCTGATCTGATCTCCAACTTCGTACAGCACGTAGAAACCGAAAGCTACAGGTGAACGAGATAAACTTTTTATGGTTCTAGTGTTCCATTAATAATAAATATTTCGCAGGAAACTAACTAAATTCTTTTATCAGCAATCCACTACTTGCACGGCCGAATACTCCAGGAAAGTCCTCTCTCATCTCCAAATTGCCTAAAACTATAGGAACTTAAAAAGTTCGAAACAAGGTTGGCGGCAAAAAGGAACCGTAGGCAACCAAATACACCTACCAGTATGACGGGGTGCTAATAGGAAAAATACACATAACATGTTTTGTAAATATAATAATGTACAAGCTTGTGCAGGTGTTTTTTTTTGTTAAAAACTTTTCTACGAAAATTCTTTATAGGGACTATTTTCTTTAAATATTTTCCAATGGACACTTTATATGGACTTCTCAGACATTTTTGTAGTAAATCTCATTCATATTCACTTCAGAGCTTTTTGATAGTTACGTCAATTTGTAGAACAACATAAAGACATTATTGTAAGTATGGCTATTTACTCTAAATACTGAAAATAACAACACGTACCCATTATCAAATTCTATGAGGGACACTAACCGAACACACAAATAGGAAGAATATATGGAATACCGCTTTAATAAAAGCCGGAAAATCTGTTAAATTAAACCGTGAATTATTAAAATGAAAACAATGCAAACTCTGTGTATTATGTACTAAGCAACTAGGAAATACCGCTTCGGCTTATATTTAAAATATTGTCAACATACTGTAATTTCCTTATATAACGTGTTGCGCCATCTTCGGTGGTCTATTAAAAGTGGTATTTACAGTTTCTATAATGAAGCTGTACTATTCCTTTTACTCACAGCGCCACCTCTTGCTCATCCACACTTTCAACATTAGGGTTCAGTACCGTTTCTCCAACTAATTCCTCCCCGAAACTTCTGAAGAATATTAAAATCTTTATAATTCCTGTTTCACCTATGTGGTCTAGCATCGTCGTCCGTCATGATACTAGTGTATGCCAGGGAACATACAGTGTATATCTATGGATGTCCTTCAGACTAGGTATAGTAGGTATTTGTACACATAGAAAATGCTTATAATGAAATTCAATCTTTTTGTGGTATCTATCGATTTTACACTTAAAAACTTCATAACTTAGGGAATTGGAAATGTTGGCTACTAACAATTCCAAACTTTTTGAGAAACAAACCATCACAATGTTTGAGACAAATCAGTTTTTAATTCCCTGCGTAGCATACAAGGACCATAATTTACAAATCGACAGGTATGCATAGGGTTTTTGTATGTATTTCTGCTCCCTTTGAGTAATGGTGATGAATAGAACTTTTTAAAATGTAGGAGTATAATACAATTTTGCCCTCGTCTGCACCTGTGGAACGGCTTTTTAGTACAGGTGTCCAAATTCTAATCTAATTCTAATGTTCTGGATGAACAGGCTGTCGCATAATACTTTTGAAACATTACTAATAAGTATTTAAAAAAACGCAGAAAAACGCTATGTAACATATGTATTTTTAAAAATATATTTAAAAATAAACTTTTTTAAAACTGGAATGACATTTTAATTTTCATGAAAAGTACTTGATATGTACCTACCTGTAATTTTCAGCTACATTTATGAAGTACCTACCTGTACCTAAATATCACTCTAAAAAATGTACATGTACCTGTAACTACAAGCTTTTCTGTGTTTGTACATGTACCTTGGTATTACATAACAGGTACCTGTAAAAACACGTTTTAGTACGTCAATACGAGGGCAGCCTTTTAAGTTTCTACAAACGACCACTGGGTGGCACTATTGATATGCCATTACTATTTTCGTAAACTTTTGACATTTATTAGTGTGAAAACAGTGGCAGCTTAGAAATTGTCCGAGTAGTTTGTTTACAGTGAGCGTTTAAAAAATCAATTTTGTGAAAAAATGGAAATTTCGCGTGAAGGATTTGATTGAATGATTTTTTGCGATTTTAAAGGCCTAACTCAACAACAATGCATAGAATCGCTTTGTTCAACTTTTGGTACTGAAACACTATCAGAAAAGACTGTTTACAATTGTTTTACAGAATCTCGTCGTGGTCGTGCGTCCGACAGTGATGAATTTCGTGAAGGTCGACCAAACTCGGTAGTTGTTCCAAAAAACATCGATGTTGTGCGCGACATGATTGATGAAGATCGGCATGTGACTTAGCGTGAGATAGAGGCATCCTTAGGCATATCGAAGACTGCAGTACATTCGACTTTGCTTAAACATTTAGCTGTGAAAAAGATCTGTTCCCGATGAATTCCGCATAATTTGACCGAAGCTCAAAAGAAGCCTCGTGTTAATTGGTGTAAGGAAATGCTCAAAAACTTCGACCGAGGAACTGCAAGATCCGTATACAAAATCGTAACGGGTGACGAAACTTGGATATATTCATATGAACCGGAAACTAAGCAACAATCCAATGTTTGCGTGTTGCAAGATGAACCGAATCCCACAAAAGTTGTTCGTTCACGAAGCACTTCGAAGAAAATGATCTTGTTTCTTCGTTTGTACTGGACATGTCGTAATCATTCCTTTAGAGGATCGAAGAACAGTTAACGCTGAATGGTATACAACAATGTGTTTGCCAGAATGCATCGACGAAATCAGGAAAAAACCGAAAACGTCGCATCATTCTTCATCATGACAATGCCAGCTCTCACGCAGCACGTCCAACAATTGATTGTGTGAAGGAGAAAAACCATCGAATTAATGTCTCATTGCCCGTATTCACCTGATTTATCTCTTAACGACTTCTTTGTGTTCCCGAATGTCAAAGTAAAATGCGTGCACAGCGATTTTCATCACCTCATGGAACTGTTGAAGCCTTCAAAAACCATGTTTTTCATATACCAAATTGGAAAAATATTTCGAGAATTGATTTGAACCCTTGCAAAAGTGTATAAATGTTAAAAGCGAATATTTTGAAAAGCAATAAAACAGTTTGTTCCAAAAAAATGTATTTCTTTCCTAGTTTTTGTAAAAACTTAAAAGGTTGCCCTCGTATGCCGTGTCACGATTACTTCGAGGCTTTTAGAAGATTACAACTGAGTTTGTCGATCGATTTAGAATGAACTTGGGTTCATTGTTATACACCCGAAATAAAATAAGAAAATAATGAAAACATCCCTATTTTCTATCACCTAAAAAAACACAATGTATGCGTATAGGAATAGAATGGAGAGGTAATGGTATCGATGTTCATGAATGTTAAAGGGATACTGCATATCATTTTCCAACGGAGTCCACAATAACTAGAGAGCATCACGTTAACCTTTTGGATCAATTGGGCACTAATATTCGACATATTATTTCATCAAGACAATGATCGTACGCATACAAGAGCAGTTTCCATCGTAAATCTCAACGAATTATATTTACATTTGCTGCCACATCCACTGCATTTCCCCAATTTAGCTTCTTCTAACTTCCACCGTTTTCCACAGTTGAAATTATTAGCTAATAGAAATATATTCCCGTCAAACGAAGAAATTAAAATAAAAATTTAATCAGGGACGCCGAAGTTAATACAAAAAGTACAATATTTACAAAGTCCACACAACTTCTGGTAAAACTGGACCTGAAAGTAAACGAAGCAAAACCTATAGCATATTTCTTGTAGCATTATCGGCAAAGGTTTAAACGGTTTCACCAAACTGTATGAACCAAGGTTACTAGGCACTATAGTCCAGCAGTTCCAAAACATTGAGTTTCTTAGATTTTTCATCTTAATCTGGACACTCCTAACCTACGCCTCCGAAATATGGACCCGGACAATGCCAGATGAAATGATCCTGGACACCTTTGAGATTGGGCTATAACAACTCTATAATATCATCCACATAGTGAAAGTAGTCGAAATAAGAAGAATTAGATACACGGGTCACAGAATTCGAATGATTCAGCCAAGCGCCTAGCATTACCGTTAGCAGAAGGAAAAAAGACAAAACCAAGCTAAAGTGAAAGGATGACGATCTCAGAGCTATACACATCATCAGATGGAGAACCACAGCCTAATAGTCCAGTCAACGAAGGGCAGAAAATGCCCTCACTTAAAAATAATTCCAACAGTTGTGAAACTTGGCACACTTACTTAGAGGTGTCTAATGGTGAATTATATAGAAGTCCTGATGAATCGGAGGTGAGCTCTAGCGGCAGTGACGTGATACATGTTACTTTTTCCGTTATTCGTTTTTATCTCGTCGAACTCTGTTAAAGTTCGAGGTGAAACTATGGTGATCGACCCTTTGATGATATTCCAAAGAAAAAGCATCAGCAAGCAGACGGATGTAGGCCTAAAGAAATACATGAAGTATGAGTTGGCTCCCTATCCATTATCGTTTTTGACGAAAATGGAATGCGGAAAACTAAAAAAATCAGCCTTGTATGATGTGTTTGAAGTGTCAACTAGAGCAATTGACTTGCCCGACTTCAATACTGTTGTAGATGGTGGCTTCTTGCTACACATGGTATTGTGGCAGAAAGATTCTAAAATTTCAACAATTTCCCATTGCTACATAAAGTACCTTCTCAAGCATTACTTGGGCAGAAGTTATGCTGTGGTGTTTGACGGTTACTCCTCTACCGAGTGCAGTACTAAGAGAGCTGTACAAAGCCGAAGACACAAGCTGAAGAAGTCCGTGGACATACATTATGATGAGGGAACAGTGATCACAATCAAACAGGTGGAATTTCTTGCCAAAAAAAAAAGAATAAGTAAGACTTATTTCCTTTCTTTCAGTGGCACTTACAAAACAGGGAATAGAAGTTAGAGAAGGGATGGTTCTACCTGCGGCTTTAACCCCGCCCGAACGACAAATACTGTTAATCAAGCCAAACCACGGCAACATTGAACGATTTTATTTTTATTTTATTCAAGCAACGATTTGCAAAGCGAGGGGCTGACGAAAAGCATTCTCGTCTTGCATGGATTTAGTGGAGGTGACATCACTACGGCATCATATCGGAAAGGTAATATCAAGTCTGTCAGTTTGTTCAGGAAGCATGCTGCAGAGTTGCAAGGTATTGCTGATGTTTTCAACAGTTCAACCTCTTCTCATAAGGCTGTAGCAGAGGCAGGGAACAGAATGTTTCTAAAATTGTACTGAGCGCCTGCTAAACAGACATTCCTCAACTTGTATCCGTATCACTTGTTCCTGCAAGCAGTGTCTAATGTCAAACCGGACATTGCTGCACTACCGCCAACGGAAGGAGCAGTAAAACATTCCTACCGAATATACCACCAAGTACAATTTTGGATGGGAAACCAATTACCAACTGAAATCTGAGGGTGGAAGCAAGAAAATAATCGGCTCATTCCCGTCACAGCCGAAGACCTGTTCGCCCCTAACGAAATCCTAAATATAATTTTTTGTAAATGCAAGAGTGGTCGTGGACTCAGCTGTGGGTGTAAAACACCTGCACTACGGTTACGAACATCTGCCATTTTTGCCATGGCGAATGCTTGAATGCCACATAATTGATGAGGAAGATGACCAAGAAGATTTGGATTTAGTGCTTCCAGATAAGCCTACCCAGCGACACTATCTCAACAACCTGTCACGTCCATCACTTCACCGAAAGAAGCAGGACCCTCCTCAAGCAAAAAATCTAGATTCGAATGAAAGAACTACCAAAAACTTTTCTACCACTTTTACTACTTTCCTTTCTTTAAATTTTACTTTTTATTTAAGTATTTCATTTCAAATTTGTGAAATAAAAAATTGTATTATCGATTATGCTGTAACTTCTTTTAAGACTCCAAAACTACTTGTGAAATAGGGGTGGGGTGGGGTTGGTTGTGGGGTGGAGGTGGACAGACGGACACGGCCAGAATTATAGGTTGTCGCTCAAGCGAACGCTTAAAAACGTTTGAGGTTATAGCCTCTGCATGAACGCCAGCGCTAATTTGGCAGTCGAAAAGGAAGCTCTATTTCCAGCGCCAAACAACTGTATAACTATTACACATAGAAATAAAATTTATAAGATCAATTTTGTATTATACGCTTTATTTTTGTATACGACTATATTTTTGCTAGGACTAACAGTTTCCGAGATAAGAACGAAAAATCGAAATAACGACATGTTTCACGTCACTGTCGCTAGAGCTCACCTCCGATTTATTAGGACTTTGTATAATTCAGCACTAAGTTCACCTTTAAGTAAGTGTGCCAAGTTTAAAAACTGTTGGAATTATTTTTAGATAAAAACCTATTTTGACTGAAATATAAGATAGAGATTAATAACGGAAGATTCTTCAGAAGGCTAAGACACACCAACTTTTGGTAGCGCCGATGATGATAATGATGATGAAGAAACTAAAGAAGCAATTCAAGACTATTTTGCAGGCTCTGAAAAACTGGATATTCGTGATGGTATAATGGCGTTGGTGCATCCTTAACCCAAGTGCACTGCTGTCAAGGAAGATTAGAAAAAAAAATTAATAGGTTCACATTTTATTTTTTGTTCAGAATGCAATACAAAATATCACTTCAAAACTTTCACAATATTACAGTAGTTCGACCTGTTCTCGCAGTTAGTAACATTTGTAAATCAAATTATATTTTTCTAAGTTTTATTCACTCGTTCACGAAGTTTAATTTTAATTCCATCTTTTGTTTTCAGCACTAGGTGAATGATCATTGTAATACTTGAAGGGGTGTCGATCGGTTCCAAAATAAATCTTCTTAAGATAGCGGAAATGATGGTTTTAATTTCCAGAATTGCAAATTTCTGTCCTGTAAAGTCTAAAATATAATGAGCCTTCTTTTAATGATCCAAACCTTTTACCTATGCAATTTCTCGGACCAGCACTAAAAGGAATGTAAGCAAACGGATGACGTTTTCGCATGTTTTCAGGAAGAAATCGGTCTGGATCAAATTTGTCCGGTGCAGGATAATATTTCGGATTACGATGCACATAATAAATGTGAAGTTGAACTGTTGTGTCCGCAGGAATCGTGTAACCTGAATGGGTGTAAACTTCTTCATCAGTCTTCCTTGATATAAAAGGAACACTTGGATACAACCTCAACGACTCTTTTAAAACTCTATCTAGATAACATAAATTTTGCAAATCCTGGTATGAAGGAGTACGATCTGAATCACCAAACACCTCTTGCAATTCTTCAAATACTTTTTCCTGCACATAAACGAAAAAATATATTTAACGTATGTGAATATTAGTACTCCTGAGTCTGCAAAATTATTCACTCCCCTTTTTAAAATTTTAACATACTACAAACTAAGCCTCTTTTTAAACGACAATATAGAAAGTTCTGATCAACAAAACCAAAATTTAGTAAACCAGACTATGGCTCTGCAGTGCAAACAGATGCTTGGAAAACCGCGTCCTACGACTCACTTTCAAAACACACATACAATACAATGACCCTGCGAATCCTATGGAGTTTCCTAGTGATAACCTACAGTGTATGAAGTTACATGAATTTGAATTTACAATAAAAATGTAATAGCTATAAGCATACTTCTTTCTTACTGTTACTCTCCTTTTTAGTTACCCATTCCGTTACTCTGACGAGTTCTGTCTCATCGGTAAAATATTCTTCTTCTTTTACTTGAGTTTGTGTGTTCGTATTTGCGAGCATTTCATGTTTGTTCCTAGTAAGATTTACTTCCTACTCCTTTTACTTTTCGTAAGTACCCCATTTCTGCTACTCTTACTCTGTTTAGTTTTCCTTATGTAAAAGCAACGTCTCATTTCCATGGTATCCGCCCATTTGCCCACCACTGTTTGCTCGCCACTGTTTGCTCGCCCACCGTTTGCTCGCGGGTCTCTGCGACAGCTAATTGCTCGCTGGACACAAGCGCGACAAGCAATATATTCGTAAAATAAAATCCTATCTGTGGGCATTTAGTATAATATGCTGCTGGTAATCTTCAAATTCTTTCAGTTCCTCTAAGGAAAATTGACAGTCAGCAACCCTGTTGTCTGTTCTTATATTTGATTTTGAATAGCAAAATATTTAATTTTGTTCCTATTAAAATTAACTAGAAGTGTCTCTGATTTTTCTGTTGTACATATTTAAAAATTATATTTAAATAATAACGTCTCAAAACATCATAAAATTGCTTTATTGACATGGGAACAGCAAATTTTAATAGACAGTATATCCACTCTATACCTCTTCCATACACGAATATTCCCTAAAAATTTGAAAATCTATCAAAAATAATAATATTCTTCCTATATTTATAGTACCTAAATATAAAAGTAAAGGTTTTAATTATTAAGCAAGAGATGTACTCTAGTATATGACATAACTAGAACGGAAACTGAGTGATATCGTATGAGTGAAAAACGTGGAAATTTCACGAGCTTCGATAGACACTTTGCGCGCCAGTTATCTGCACTATTTTTCCCACGGCCATAAGAATGTTACAGATTTTTTTATATACATATTTATTTGTTGTATGTTTACAAAATTTATCGTAATAGTATTGTTGGAACAATTAGTAAAAGTGATGGGATGCACTCCATAGATGAATCGCTTCCGACATCGTCATAATCCATTTTTGCGGGAATAATGCGTTTTGAATGCGATTGAACGTGAACAACGAAACGAAAGACAAAATTTACAGTTGTCAACTGAGCAATTGTTTTGGCGAGCAATCGATGGCGAGCAAACGACGGCGAGCAAACCTATCATACTTTCCGAATGGAAAGTGATTTACCTTTCATAACAATAGAGAAGATAATAATTTATTTCTAAAATCACAGTTTTCAGTGTTTTCGTGATAAATCAAGAACCAATCAAAATATCCAGGATTTCAGATTCTCAATCGCCATAAAAAAATCTCAACTTTTCTCTAACCGAAAAATTCACCACCCTGTATAGGGATTCAAAATAGACCAATTTTTAGTAACAAACACATATGCCGAAACGCACCGTCTTCAAGCTACAGGTTCTTATAACAGTAGTCATAGTAGTAGTCTGCCTGAATGTGTGGGCTGGTATTTTTGACGATCGTAAAATAGGTCCGTATCTTTGCCCACGACGTCTCCCAGACCCCATTTGCTAGACGTTGTTACATGAAGTATTGCCAGAATTGTTGTAAGAAGTACCGTTGGGGATTTCATTATTCAACATGACGGTGCATCAGCATACTTTTCGCTTGCCGTCCGATACTACATCAACCAAGTATTCAATGGCAAATGGATTGGCCGTGGGGAGTCAGTAGCGTGTCCACCACGCTCCCCGGGCATAACTCCCCTAGATTTGTTTGGGCCATATGAAGAGTCTGGTTTATGAGACGCCTATCGAGTCTGAAGAAGGTCTGCTAGCACGCACTCTGGCTGCAGCACAAAAACTCCAAACAACACCTAATACTTCTGAAAGAGCATACCCAAATATACTTCGGAGGTAGAATACTAGTCTATTTTGAATCCACTATACTTTACCTATACCTTATAGATTTGTAGCACACATTCAATAACACCCTGTATTATAATTATATATGTAAATGGACTATACTTACTAAAGCATATCGATAAAATTTACCTGAATTTGCTGGTGAGAAGCCAGCAACAATAAAGTAAATGAAATGCAAGCCGTTGTTGTGTCATGTCCCTAAAAATAACCAATATTCTATAAAAATTATATGAGCAAACTTTTACGTTTACCTCAAATATAAATGTGTCGACTTCTTCCCTAATGCCTTCATCATCAATTGGCTGCCCTGTGTGTTTGGCAAGAATTAGCAGATCAAGCATACCTAAACGTTTTTTCGTTGTCCCATTTTTTAATTTGCTGGTTGCTAAGAGTTCTGCAGCATTAAAAGTTATTTCTCGATTTTCGATGATCGATTTAGAAAACGTGTGAATTACATTTAGAAGCTTTATCTGTTCTTGATATTCGGATGACAGCAAAAAAGATGCGTCGAAGAAATACCACGGACGCGTAACACGATAAATAAGAGTTTCTCCCATTCTATAACAAACTATTTGTTGTATTTGTTAACACAAATAGCAACCGCATTACCTGAATATTGCCATTGCATATTCTAGCCAATTTTGGTTTGTTGCATCTAGTTTGGTTCCCATGGCTGTTTCTAAAATAATTCCAGATATAATTGAGGTTCATGATTTAAAAGACAGCACGTTACCACATATTGAATTCAGGGTAAATTGTGTAATAACTGGCACAATATCAGTATACGGCTTGTCACACTCCTGCTGAAGTTGTTTCACTAGTAATTCGCTTTGTTCAACAAATACTCGTAAAAAATGTTGTAGCACGTTGAAATGAAAAGCTGGAGTTAAGATCTTCCGTCTAGTTCGCCATTTACTTCCTTAAACAATAGTTAGTAGTAAGAATTAAGATATAGATGTGCTTAAACTAAAAAGGAAATTAAACTTAAGGTATACGCGGTTTGGCAGTTAAATATACGGATTGACGCTACACCACTACAGTCATCTGAATTTAACCAAAAGTAAAACAGCGTATAATAGTTCACAATTTTATCAATAGACGACAAATGATCGAAACGCTGTTACTTTCTGCGCAGGACGCGAACACATACATAGTGTTTATGTCAGTCGTCGTGGAGCAACGAGTAGACACTTAAGAAACTCTGTAAGGCGATAACGCCTTCAGTCATACTAGTGTGTATGAATAGTTTTAAGTTTGCCAACAAGATTTACTGTTCAATCCACAAATTTTATTTATGTTAAACACAAATGTTTAATGTTATAGATATGATTTGCGTGGTTTCTTTTTTTAATTAAAACATTACCTTCACTAGTTAAAAGCCCTGTGCCAAGCCAAGAATGTAAGAAGTTGTATACTTTACTCTTACTCGAATGCTTCATGGTGGACAGTACTATCTGCAAACTACTGTGTTATTAAGTTTTTGCATTACCGTGAAACTTATTTTACCTCAATGTCTTCTGGGCACAACAAATTAACTACAGGTACATCAGCATGCCAATATTTATAAATTGGATAGTAATTAACTGATAATTTGTTAAAAAATTCCCATATTTGCTCTAAAAATTAAACATCATAAGAACTAAATTTAGTATCTAAGAGCTGGTTTCTTTACAATACTATATAAAATAATAACTAATATTTGGTTAATGATTTTCCTAAACACGAATAACATTTAGACCACATTTTTTTATACGTTACTTATAGCAAATATTAAATCAATATGTATCTACCTGGTGAAGTCAAGAAGTTTAATAAACTTCCAATGAATGGTTTGCCGGAAGGTCCCGGTATTCGGTCAATTTGTTTGCTCCGAATCCTTATACCGTGTAGCCAATTTATTACAAACGATATTGAAATTAAAGCACATAGTACCAATAGTAATAGGTGGAACATGATCAATTAGTAATTTAGACTAACTACTTAGATTTACAAATGCTGCTGCTTCTAGCACTTCATTTGAAATGAAGATAGTAATTTCCAGTAAAACCAATGTTGTTAATCCTGATATTAATTGTTCAATTAATAATATTTACAAAATATATATTTCAATTATGCTAATGGCTTTACGTAGAATCAGACAGTTGTTGACTGCAATATTGATTATAAACAGTAATATCATTACTTTCGTTGTGGAACTAGTTGTATAATATTATGTGCATTTTTAAAGAACAAAATGTATGTATGCAAGGTTAGTCTGCGATGAAGAATTTGCTTAATATGGTGGATATTAGAAGTATTATTGAGGTGCGTTATGCTAACGCGTATTGGCTATTTAAATTAAGAAAGTCTCGTGGGGTGCAGTTATACAAATTGCAGTAATTCGTATTTATCTGCTCTCATTATGTGGCTAAGGTATCCTAATTTTAGATTCTTGGTAGTATATAGGGGATCTTTATTTTTGTTCATTTTCCGTAACGTTCGTTTAGTTTTGATATGAATTAAAGTGTGATTTTAATGGCCGCTCCGTAGTTGATTGTTATTCTATTATTTTCAAAAGCTAATTTATGAGAGGCCACCTCTCCGGAATTTAAGGAAACGCTGACAAGTATGTTTAGTCTGTAGCGCCGATTGAAAACAATTCTTAGAGTTCTTTGTCTGCAGAATGGCCGTGAAATTCCTACGCTCCCCGGAAGTTCCACGTGGAAGGTTTTGTTGTAGAATTCTTGCAAGATATTTCGTAATATGGTGAAAGACTTTCAGCTGCTGCATATTTGCCGTTAGCGTTTTCTTTCCTGGGGAGTCGACTTAAGATCTCCTTTCGACCCGGTTGCTTGCTAAGACCTCAGCGCCGACGACAAGTACTGCGAGAGTGAAAGGGAACGCCGTGGTTTTGAGCCGGAGTGTTTTGGCAGCGCCTTTGCTTAATTAAGTTACCGCATCGCTTTTCTCGCCTTGGGGCACACTATTTTTCTCGACATTTCGTCGGAAGAAAAAAACGTATTAGCAGAGTGTTACGCTTTATTAAAAACAATTTATTGAAACTGTTTGCTCGACCTGTAGCGGATCATAGCCATCAACCCCGTGACTCTCCCCACTAAGCCATTGCAACATTCAAACCTCGTACAACGAAGGTTTCGTGCCTGACTGCAAGAATACTCGAAATTTCCCGTTTCCCGAAGAAAGTCTTTGCGATTGCAGTGGCGCAATCGTGATCCAGCCTTCAGGAGCGTGCCTGCGATTTTAGTCTGCTTCTCAAGCACCTAGGAACAGCCCA